>OU343222.1:32077480-32102406 GCA_910596185.1 Chrysanthemum makinoi | reverse complement strand
AAATTAACCAAGGTAGAAACAAATAAACAAGCATATTTTAGTTTGACCAGCTTTATGAGGTCTGATTTGTTACTGTCACTTGTATTTATCTTAGTTTTTAAACCATTTTTGACTAGATACTGTTGAACATGTAACTCATTTTTTAAAGCCACAATTATATAGGCATCATAAACAGGTCATATAGTTACTCTAACCAAACTACAACAGTATCTCATTTGGTTGTGTTTCATATACTGTATACCAACAGATCCACAATGTACTAGTTCAACCACACACCGATAGTCCTTATTTATTAATTAGAGTTGTATTGTATTTGTCGACATATTCATAGTGACTTTTTATAGTGAAATCGCATTCTATATAGTGAAATCACTGTCATCATGATCATATTTTGTATCACCATTTTGCTATTGATTCTGTTAGCTTTAGCATAAAAATAATTGAAATGTTGTATTATACAAAGATTATTAGGATATGGATTTTTGCATATATTTAGAGTTATATTGTAAGTATTCAAAGAAAAGTAGTAGTTTGCTAATATAAGTATAAAGGAAAAGTAGTAGTTGTGGCCTTGGGGCACTCAAAATGGCTTAGGAACGGCTTTAGATGTGGTTCATTTGGGTAGGATGTAAAGGTGAAAACATGGATGGGTTGTGTAATGGGTCAAATGGGTATCTTGAACTAATTGACTGGTTTGTATCTTGAACTAAAATGGTTTGTATCTTGAACTAATTTATCGGGTTTGTATCTTGAAATCTACATTTTATATCATTTTAATTTTGTCTTAATTGACTGGTTTGTATCTTGAACTAAAATGGAACTCTGTAACAACATATTAAATGCCTAAGTGACTTTTCTAATCTAAAACCATTCATTGATTAACATGGTTACAAGAGTTTTATTAAATTTGGTTTAAGTGATACTTAAACCAACATACATACATCATATGTAACCAGAAAACTCCCTTCCCTTCCTTGGCTTCGCTCCCCTTTCTAAATGTGATCATTTTTACCCTTCCCTTTCATCAAAAGCTTAGCTTTGGCATCTTCAACCACATATGGTTTGATACCATTTTGATCAGTTTATTTGTTTTTTGTTAAATATATGTGTGATGAAAATGGAACCACTGAGATTATGGCCTTATATAGTGGAGGATAAAATTGTTTGGTGAGTTATGGATATTGAAATGAAACTGTTTTGAGTCACTATTTTAGTCAAAAATCACTGCTATCATGATACGATTTTGTATCATCACCGACTTTGGTATTGATTCTATCACTAGCACAAATAATTGAGATGTTCTATTTGTAATTCAGCTTTAGCATAAAAATAGGAAACTGGTTGTACAAAGATTACTGGGATATGGATTTTGCATATATGAAAGTAGTAGATGGCTAATATAAGTATAAAGGAAAAGTATTAGTTGTGGCCTTGGGGCACCGAAATGGCTTAGGAACTCGGCTTAGATGGCTTAGGAAAATGGCTTAGGAAACTGGGTTGTGTAATGGGTCAAATGGGTAAAATAATTTTCATGTCAAAGGTCACTTAATAAATGTCATTTTATGGCTAATAGAATCTTAATATTGATGTATTGTTCTCAGACAGGTTGGCTTATGGAATTCCTTTGCATGTTGATAATCGAACGCAGGCGGCACTTGCATATCGAGAGTCATTGATCCGTTATTATTTCCAAAAGGATATACCGTGCTTGAATTATTTGTGACTTGTTTTTAGGCCACAATTTGTATTTTTGAACATAATTCCCTGATTTCCCTGTGAACATCTTTGTGGCTTGTAGCAGTCGACTTGTGTGTATGTTGAAACAACAGTTTGACGTTATCATTAAGACATATGCATTACTTTGTCTACAAATACTTGTCCAAAATGTGTGCCATTAGCACTTTGACGTTATCGTTATACGTAAAGAGAGGTCTCATACTTTAAACTACATTCTTACAAGTACAACACAACTTCATTCCAAACAAACAAACTGGTAGCCTTGTGACATTGATTGTCTCTTGTTTTCTGACTTAACTTCAATCATGGGTCACCAAGTTAACATGCTCGAGCTTGTGACATTGATGGTTGTAATCCTTGTGAGCTTATGGGTGTGTTTTGTGATTGTCCGTGATTGCTTTGGGAGCCGCCTCCTGTAGATTTCTTTGCCTGTAATTTATAAAACAATATTATCAAGCTAAATACATTGTTCAATAAACCAATGACAAACAAAAATAATCAAAGTTAGAACGTATTAGTTACCCTTTTTTAGGCATTGGGGCTTTACAAACTCCTCGGTGTGACCACGCACCGCACCGTCCGCATGCATTTCTTCTGGCTCTCACCTTGAGATCGAATCCCGACTGTTCTTCGTCTTCCGCTTGGCTTATCCATATTTGGTGGCTTTACAACCGCAAACCCGTTGGAAGCTCCCAACTCGAATTTCTCCAACGGATATATACCAACCCTTGGTATGTAGATTTTAGATTGGTTGTTCTAAACCAACCTTTAGCCAAATGATTACAACTTGTCAATCCTTGAGCTCTACAAACAGCTATTGCATGACCACATGGCAAACCGTAAAGTTGCCATTTCCGACAAGTGCATGTATCATAATCTAGCCTTACAATATGTTTTTTCTACGATCATCTACCTCGTATATCCTTTTATGCTCAATGGGATTCACTGTCCAATTAACACTCTTAAACGTTCGTTCCTTCACTTTGCACTAGCCGGTCACTAATGTCACCCGGAGTTGCATCTAACGTTTGACATTATAATTAATTAACAATAACTATAATAATAAGACATCTATAAAATAAAAAAGATATAGTTTAATAATATATAAACTAATTTAAGTGTATACCTTGATACTTTTGTCGTTTGTCACAAAACCATCTTTGTAGAAGCCCTCTATAGTATTCCATTAGCATTGAAATCGGAACTCTTCAAACATCTTTTGTTAAACTGTTGGACTGACTGCACCGTTCAAGTCATATAATTGTAACGATGTCCCGCGTGCAATGTGCCCTTGACCAATTAGTAATGCCGCCCACCGTTTGTTGTAAGCTTCCTGATTTCTTCGTTCAATTTGTGAGAATGCTTCTGCAAAATCGTCGGTCGTGTAAGATTTGCAAGTCTTCCAATATAAGGCCTTAATCTTTCTCCCTTGTCCGAAATTGCAATTCAACATCAAATGCCTACAACAAAAACCATGAAATGCATCGGGAAAACCGTTTGACAAACTTGTTGTATTCCTAAATGTCTATCGATATTATAGCCAAATCCGCAACTTCACCGATGCATTCCTTCAAGTGGGTCAAAACCATGTCCAAGATCTCCCGCCTCACCCTCGAGATACACGGTCGCGAGAGGAACAATTTGATTATTTCCATCCATTCCAACGGCGAGCATATTTGTACCTAGGTATGTACCTTTAAGATGAGCCGCATCAATTACTATTAGTGGTCGCAAATGTTCCAAGAAACTCCGAATCTAGTTTAGTTAAACAAAGTATTAGTTTCACAAATAATAATATAACGAATATAAATTTTTTTCTAAAATAAAATAGACAGTAATAAATTATTACCGCAACACCAAAGCCTATAAAAAGCATCTCAAAACGGTCTTCGTCATCCGTCTAATGTGTGTTACCCAACCGGGGTTTTTCAACTTTAAATTATAACAATAATACGGTAATTGTGAAAAGGAATTTTTTGGGTCACCGGACAACGTCTCCAATGCTATATTTCTTCCTCCCCATGCCTTTTTGTAAGAAATGTCGATGTTGTAATGAAGGTTGATGTCGTTTACTATGTCCTTTGGCTTATATATCCGACTGTGATCTCCCATCTTTGGTATCAACAAATGACCCAACAATTTTGCGGTTGCATTTCGGTGATTAGGATACAATTGTGTTCTCGGACAAGTGTGAATGTCATTTACTTTTCCTAATTTCCATCTTATAATCACACCTATCTTAGATGAAATTATCTTCCAATTGCAATTCTTATGTATACAAATTACATCATACCTATATGAATCGATTTCAGGTTTTTAAATTGAAAACCTTCTAAAAGAGCTTTTTCACCGATTGCATACATGCATAATTCTTTACTATCAAATTCAACACCCTCTTTTAGAAAACGCGAGCAATTTTGTGCGACCCCTACTTTTGGTGTTTTAATATTTGGTGTTGGATGATCGGGGGGAGTAGGGATACATGTGAATGTGTTATTTTTTCATGCATGATTTGGGGTAGTAGACAAAATAGGTTTGTTATTTTCAAAAGTTTCATTTTTGGTTGATTATATGTGTTGTCAATTTCATCACCAAATTCGTCAGATCCGGCCGTGAAGTGCATTAAGATCAAATTCAAAAGTATTAGATGAAGAAGGATTTACCTTTAAGCCTTTTTTACTCTTCTTAATATACAAAGTATGCTACACGGTAGACTTCCCTTTCAAAACTTGATGTACAAAAAAGGCCATATCATCATCGTCGACTATTTGGACACAATTATTTCCAACATGGTAAGAAATCCCAATATCATACTCTTCACCGATGTTGAACTTTTTCTTGGCTAGAGCAACAAGTTGTGTGTACGTAGTATTTTTTGGAAGTGATACACCAAAGGTTAAATCTTGGCAAACCAAAAATACACTTAGTTTACCATTCATTTTTTTTTAGTCCACACGAATTTTTTTGTAAATGAATGTGATTGTATATGTCAAAATTTTATGCACATTAGAATGGGGTATAATAAATTTATTTGGTTCGCACGTTTGTTCAAATCAGCATTCGCAACATTTTTTGCTTAAATGCCCATGTACTTTTACTGCACCGCATTAATTTACATGTACTTTCACCCGCACCACATTAATTTACATGGTCGGGGCAAAATTCAACCTACCTTATGCATATTATTTGGTTCGCACGTTTGTTCAAAACGCACATTCGCACATTTTTGCTTAAATGCCCATGTACTTTTACCTGCACCAAATTAATTTACAAGGTCAGGGGCAATTAATTTCAAAACCTACCCACTTTATTTGTGTATTTTAATTTCAGTTAAAAAATATACAAGATGTTTAATTTAAATGGTACCGGGTACAAGTGTTTTAATTGAAGTGGTTTATCGTTAGGTCCAAAATATAAGGTTATTGTCTATATTTTATGCATTTTAGAATGGGTATGATAAATATTAGAGTGTCCAAATTTTATAATAAATTTCAAAACCTACCGAAAATATACTTAAATATTGGCAAACCAAAAATACACTTAGTTTACCATTCATTTTTTTTAGTCCACACGAATTTTTTTGTAAATGAATGTGATTGTATATGTCAAAATTTTATGCACATTAGAATGGGGTATAATAAATTTATTTGGTTCAAGACGCTTGTTCAAATCGCACATTCGCACATTTTTTTGCTTAAATGCCCATGTACTTTTACCTGCACCGCATTAATTTACATGTACTTTCACCCTGCACCACATTAATTTACATGGTCAGGGGCAATAAATTTCAACCTACCTTATGCATATTATTTGGTTCGCACGTTTGTTCAAATCGCACATTCAGACATTTTTTGCTTAAATGCCAATGTACTTTTACCGCACCGCATTAATTTACAAGGTCAGCATTAATTTCAAACCTACCCACTTTATTTGTGTATTTTAATTTCAGTTAGAAAATACAAAAGAGGTTTAACGAAATGGTACCGGTACAAGTGTTTTAATTGAAGTGGTTTATCGTTAGGTCCAAAATATAAGGTTATTGTCTAAATTTTATTAATTTTACAATGGGTATGATAAATATTAGAGTGTCCAAATTTTATAATAAATTTCAAAACCTACCCAAAAATATACTTAAATATTGGCAAACCAAAAATACACTTAGTTTACCATTCATTTTTTTTTAAGTCCACACGAATTTTTTGTAAATGAATGTGATTGTATATGTCAAAATTTTATGCACATTAGAATGGGGTATAATAAATTTATTTGGTTCGCACGTTTGTTCAAATCACATTCAAGACATTTTTTGCTTAAATGCCCATGTACTTTTACCCACCGCATTAATTTACATGTACTTTCCCCTGCACCACATTAATTTACATGGTCAGGGGCAATAAATTTCAACCTACCTTATGCATATTATTTGGTTCGCGACGTTGTTCAAATCGCACATTCGCACATTTTTTTGCTTAAATGCCAATGTAGAAAAATATACAAGCGGTTTTAAATGGTACCGGTACGCATGTTTTAAATCCCCTATAAATATTGAATGCACACTAACAAGTAACTCAAAACACTAACAAACAAAAAACACAAAATTTTCTAAAAAATGTCTAAAAAGACTTCACCAACAGTTTCCGGAACAAAAAGACTTCGGCCAACAAGTTGATGAAGATGGAATTTTAAGAGAAATGGAGACAAGAGAAAGAGAAGTCGCTCTTAAGGAGGAAGCAGAAAGGCAGATAGCAATAAGAGAATCTGTTCTTAAGGAGGAAGCCGAAAGGGAGCGACTTATGCTCCAAGATGAAGAAGTGTTGTTAGACATGGAGGAAGCCGCTCAAGGAGCAAGCGAAAGGAGGAAGAAGAACGTCGGGACAGAGAGTTCGATGCTTTGTACAAAGAGTGGGATGAGAGTAGGTTTGAAGGTTGTCGTGACTATCTTTACGACGATGGTTACGACTCTAACAACTCTCAAACAGGATCACCCGACTATATGTAGTTGTGTCGAAGTTTGGTTATCATTTGTTTGTTTCGTTTCTTTCATGGTGGTAGTTGTGTATTGACTCTTTATGTTGTTTCGTTTGTTGTTTGTATTGTGTTGTCTCTTTATTGTATTGTCTCTTTATGTTTGTTTCTTTTTTGTTGAACATTTTTTGCCTAGTTTTTTTTTGTAATTGTTTGTTTACGTTGCGAACGCTTATTAAACGAAACACGTATTTTATGTTTTTTAAGTTTAACTTCAACTCCGCCTTGTGAGAAAGTTTCTTTTTAATGCTGTTGTTAGTTTTGTGTTTTGTAAAGTTTATCTTCGGTTCGTACTTGTTTATTTTTTGCGTGGTCAAGTATCGTCTAAAACGTTTCCGATTGTAAAATTCAAAGATGTGTAAGGGGTTCATTATCACAGTATATGGGCCTGTGAATTAAGTATTGTTTTTTCAGTTCATAGTGTTAGAACTCTCTATTGTGTTTCCTTTACATTTTTTTCATACATACGTTTTCAGTTATGTTTTGTAATCATTCTTTTCGATATGGGTTTTACCATTTAAATGATTTTTGGATCTATATAATGGTACAATTACCTACGCACTTAATTATATTTACGCCCAAATAACCAAATTAATCTCATCTAGATCTGCGTTTTTCAACAACAATGGCCACTCCCAATCTAGATGAACTCAAGTACAGCAGGGTCTCGAAAACATTGCGACATGTTTCAAGCTACTTTTCAGCAGCCGGTGGAGCAGCGCAATCTTCGATGAGGTTGGAGGCACCTGGTTGGTCGCTTAGGGAGAAAATCCGTAAGTTTGATCGCATTTAGATGAGGTGGTCCATTTGGGACCGTTTCATGAACAGGGGGTGGATGCACTAGGTTGTCTTGGCAAGATGCTAATCGTGGAGCGTGATATCTTGCAATCTCTGGAAGGAACATTGGGCTTGATACGTGATGGGATTGAACAACAGGAAGAACATGTTACCTTGATGGAGATCAATGAAGATCTGTCAGACGGTTAGTTTCTTTGGGTAGATGTGTTTGGTGTTTTGTGTTTTGGTAAGTTGGATTAGGGTTTATGTATATGGTAAGGTGGATTAGGGTTTATGAACAATCGCATTCCTCTTTATTCACTATTTGTTTATGGATTAGGGTAAGTTGTACATGTTTTGTGGATTTATAATTGTCGGGTTACAATTTTGTGTACTCAGATCTTTGCTAATATATAGTGGCGGCGTTCATGTAATGGACAATTAATCTATGAAAAAATGTGGTGCTTAGTTTATCATATGTTGTTGTAGCTCGATTTTATTTTGGTTAGTCTCGTCATATTTTATTGTTTTGCATTTATTCTTTTGTGATATACTTTTAGTTTAGGTATAGCAATGAAAAAGTGGTTCTGGATCCTGCCAATGTAAACGTAAATAGGAAACACTAAAAGCATCTAAAGGATTATGAATAAGCTAGATTAAACCTAAATAAGCACATGAAACAAAAAAACTAGGCATGGAACAGAAATTCACCCAATATACCCACTTTAACCCATCAACAGACATGGTAAACCATTTTTTTAAATTTTTTCCTCTTGACAAGGATTAAACAAGCTAGCTAACTCAACATTTTTATTTTTTTAAAATTTTATCACTACAAAATCTTAACTAAATTGCTAATGAAAACTGCTTTTTATGCACATTACAATGGGGTATAATAAAAGCAGTACAAGGGGCTTAATTGGGAGCTTACTTGAGATAAGCTAGAGAGGGATTTAGAACATTGGCTTTTGGATAATTAGTGTACAACAACCCGACTAACTTTTGCCCCAAAAATAGGCTATCTACAACTTATAAATAAGCTGCAAAAGGGTGTTGAGACATAGAGTATGCACTGAATGAAATTCACCCAATATACCCACTTTAACCCATCAACAGACATGGTAAACAATTTTTTTGAATTTTTTCCTCTTGACAGTGATTAAGCAAGCTAGCTAACTCACCATTTTATTTTTAAAATTTTTATCACTACAAAATCTTAACTAAATTGCTAATGAAAACTGCTTTTTAGCTTATTGGCACTTTGACCTTATCACTATACTGAAAGAGAGATATAATCTTTGAACTACATTCTTGCAAAGATTGAGATGTAAAGAAAGGACCTCACCGTGAAGTCTCAACCACAAAGTAATCAATTTGCCAAGATCATTATGTCATTTTTCTTAAACTTTGTTGATGGACTTATAGAAGTGTTTTTTGACCAAAAAAAGGCATTTGTCATGATGCAGTTTCAGAAGATAAGGTGCAAGCATTTTTAAACTATGGTAATAAGTTAGTATAAAAACCTTCTTGCTATTACTACCAAAACCTTTACTTGGTTCTTCAAGCGAACCAACAAATGCTTACAACACTATTGCAAACATACAAAATTTGCAAGGTCATCTAGATTGTTGTCCCCTCTTGATCATGCATGTTGTATTTCATGAGAAGTTTTAGAGATTCATTTCTTACTATTTGCATATTACGGGTACAAAGCAAAAACATGCTACCATAAAGTTAAAGATCCACAAAGTTCAAACTTAACCATCTCCACTGGCTGAAGTGTAAATGGGTCAATTTGGGTTATGGTAAAACTAAGAGATATTAAAAACATAAGAAACTCCCTAAACATAGAAATGGGTCAATTTGGGTTATGTTAAACCACCTAAATGTTTACAAAAGTAGACATACCAACCATACAAGATCTAAACTACTACAACACCTAAACTCATTCATAAAGACCTAATAGTTTTTCACATACAACACCTAAATTAGATGTAAACCATCTGTTGGTTTGACTGGTTCTATTGATTCTACCTTCTTGTACTTCCAATACAAAGATATCAATTGCTCACGATATGCTAGAGCAAACTCAACAGGATCATCGACCATCAATGGAAGACCGTTTGTCAAACGGTACAAAAAAATGCATAGCCAAATACCACAATCTCCATAATAGCCACCTTGTAATGGCACATCTTCTGCATACCGAAAGGTTATTGAATAAGTACGTGGATCAATGTTTTTTTCGGCCATGACGACTATCTTCAAGATAAACGGGATATCCCTTGAAAAGTACGCCTCCAAGTATCCCACCATGGACGGCCTTCATCCGGACCACCAAGGCATCGTATATAGGGTAACAACACCGATCGTATGTCTAGAACCGCCAAAGCCCGGTGAATATCTCGCTCATTCACGGGAATGTAAACCTACAATATGAAAGGTGTATTAAAAGCAAAATCGTTCTAAAAAATGACAACCTGAAAACAAATATGAACTTAGTTTGAAAAAACTGCAAACTCGTTCTAATCTAATCAATCAAGAAAATGGAAAACTTGAAACGTTCATTATTGACAATCGAATATAAATACTATCAATGGGATAATCTCATATTGACTCAAACACTTATCCTATTACGACTCCAACACATCTTAAACAATGACTCACATAGCCAAACCGGAGCCGTTGTTATCCTATTGGATCTTTTCATCCCCGAACTCAAGCGGTGTGTAAAGAATATTATTCATAGTTTCTCAAAAATAATACAAACTTATACTAGTATAGCGTGTAGAACAACATGTGAAAAAGAAAGGTTTAGAGTTTAGACACTCATTAAGTTGGACATGAATCGGCAACGCATGAAACTCTAATGAACCCAAACTCTAATGAATTCCAAACAAAATATCAGAACCCTTAAGAAGGTATTTTTGACTCCTAGACAACCCTGTAACAAGGTATTTTTAGACAACCTGTTACAAGGTTTATAGTTGGGCTGATTTCTAAATGAAAAAATGCCAATCTAGCAAGCTCATAACATGTAAATCAGCATACCAATCAATCATAAGGTTTACCACAAGCATTTACAAAGATAGTGTTGATAGACTACTTCGTACCTTTTCAACATTTGGGGCTACCCAAGGCACACCATAGGTAGTACCGTCTGCATAATACATTGGTAGATCTCCGAAGAAGAAGCCGTGTCTGAAATATGGTCCGACCATCACCCAATCAGATCTTCGGTCTAAATTGCCACATATACAATACCCATACATCAATGTGCTGCAATATCACAAGTATACAGAAGAAAACTACATTAGCGAAATGAGAGATGGAATTTAAATGGTTTTGTGGATAATAAGTAGGTAATTATTACCAAATCGGACAACCGCCTTTCTTCTGTTGCCGTCTTTGCACACTAAACCACCCAAAATGTATTGCATAGTCTCTCGCAGTTGACCAAGGTAAAGAAAATTTCATGTCCTTCCGTGAACGTAATAACATATTAATGTCTGAATGACAATTGATTCTGGTGGATGGGGAACCTGAAGGACGATCTGGCCTCGCTAAATGATGAAAAACTCCTATGTTACATCCACTCACAAGATTAATACTACACATAATGTTAAGGTTGTGGTTTCATGTTCTAGTAAGTGGAAGGTATTTTGGGAAAATGTGATAGAAATGAATAGACTAATAAAGGTGGGACAGTGCAGGTGTGCAAGGTAATAACAATAATACTAAGCCTAAAGTCCCAAATAATCATACTAACAAGGGCTTGAATAAGGATACTAACAAGGAATGCTAAAAAAAAAGCCTTCTTTGTCAATTTTGACCTATTACATAAATTGTTTTGTCCTATTTGTAAAGTGGCCGTTGAAAATTCTATACTAAAGGGGGTTAAACATATTAAGTATACAACTTCTAATAACTACAATAAGCTTAAACAAAAATGTATTGAATACTAATTAAGTATAAGTACCTCTTTCCATGGTTCAACTTTTATCTCACTTCCATCAGGACCAACAAGGGACCGTGATCTTAGATTTATAGATCCTAGATGTAGTTCGGACGCTTTCGCCCTTCTTGGTGTGGTAGGTGGTGGAACGTGTATGGAGAAGACACGCGCGGCTCTCTTCTCTCGTTCAAACGGAACCCTTACAGTTACAACATCATCATCGATAGCCTCATCAAACAAAGAGTTCAAATCCTGAAAATTAGATGCAAAACTGTTAATCCAGTTAATGATGAAATTTAAGAAATACAAATTGAACTAGGTACTGAAACTTGCATACCACAACTCCTGAGTTATCCGTGAAATCACCATCCATCTGCTCATCGATCAAACCATTCAAATCCTGAAAAATGATATAAAAACAGTTTTATCCTGTTAATCATGAAACTTAATAAATAGAAATTGCATACCAAATTAATTCCCGAGTTATCTCGTTGCCACCAACATCCATCTCGACCGCTCATGAAACCATTCAAATCCTGAAAACCATTTACATGGTCAGTGTTATACAATTAATAATCAAACTAAAGACATAATTCATAACATTTCCATACCAAATTTTGTTCCGCATCAACATGTGTTACACCAACATAAACCTGCGGATCTAACCCATTTACATCCACGAAACTTAAATACAAAATTATACATATCATCATACACTATTAACTAGTTATAATGATATTTAAATAATATTATGCGGAGAGAAATGTGCATACCATATTATCCGGAAGAGAAGAAAAATCAATCAAATCTTCCAAATCCTTTGTTTCGTCCTGAAATAATAAATAAGTTTAATATATATGATGGTCTAAACTTATGCAAATGGGTACAAAAATGATTCAATAGTTACCATCCCAAATGGTCGTAACATATATGTCTTTAAATACCAAATCTTCCTTCTGCTTTGCTTCCTCCTCAACATCAACTTTATTGTTATCTTCGGAAACCTCTTCCATAGGCTGCTTTGCTTCCTGCTCCACATCGACTTTGTTGTTATCTTCGGAAACCTCTTCCATAGCCCTGCTTTGTATCTCCTGCTCATCAACAACCTTTGAATGTTGAACATTTTCCGCCCCTTTGTTTGGCTTAGGGAGATCACCAAATAGTTCAATGACAATATTGGCTTCCTGCTCAACTTTCCCATGTGAATCATCAACAACATTAGCTGGACGGTCAACTCCTTCATTAGCTGGAAGGTTAACTTCAACTCCTTCATCAACAACACCAACTCCTTCATTAGCCGGATGCTTATTTTGCTCTAAAGCAGCTATACGGGTTTCCATAGCAATCATCCTCTCGTAAAGTTGTCTTTTGGTAAGGTGTTTGAGGCAATCATCACTATCTCTTTCTTCAACAGCATGCTCCTCCACAACCTGAGTACGAACCTCAGTGCGGACACGAACCTCCGTGCGAACCTCTTCACGGATAAATTTTCGGGAAACCCTTGACTTGATCTTATCCCGTTTAACGGGATTATAGGGTCTTGCATAGGAGGCGTGTGGACTGTTGAAATACTCTAAGCTGCTCATCCACCAAGTTGAACCTTGTTCCGCGCCAGTTGGAACCATTTTTGTGGTGGTGGTTTGGTAACAAAAAGCTTGACATAATCACTTTTGTGAAAAGTTGTTACATTACCCCAAGCAACCCCCGGGAACAAGCAGTATCATCTTTGTCCCACCACAGCTTTGACTTGGGAAAGCTTTCAAGAACAAAAATCTGTAATAAAAACAAACATTATGTTAGATGGCACCACATTTGGGTCATAGCCTAGGTAGTTTGACTTATGACTTTCAATTTCACATAAACAACTCAACCAAAATCAACTAACTAGAAACAAGGTTTTATAATGAAATAATCTTAAACCCTGAAAAGGAGAAATAAGCTAACACTATAAAAGCCAACAAATGAAGCTTATGTCTAAGAAGCTAAAAAAAACTAACCAAAGAGACCCCTCAAGGCAACTAACTAGAAACAAGGTTTTATAATGAAATAATCCTAAACCCCTAAAAGGAGAAATAAGCTAACACTATAAAAGCCAACAAATGAAGCTTATGTCTAAGAAGCTAAAAAAAACTAACCAAAGAGGCCCTCAGATCAGCACATTGCTATGTTAGTACAGATGTGCAAAGAAATGGGGACTATTTTAGAGCTTATTAAAGGCAACTAAAGATCATCCAAAACACAAAATAAGCAAGGGTAGTTACTAATCTAACATCTAACACACTAATTGCATCATAAAATAGTCCTAAATCTATCTTAAATCTACTTTAATCTTGAGCAAAAAAAAAGTACCAATGGACACAAACAAGCAAACACATATAAAAAGTACCAATGGTTAAATCATAAAGACCTATCTCGAAGCCCCAATATAAAATAACTTCAATTTCCCAAATCATGACATCTAACTCTAAAGCGATTGTAAACACTTAAACAATAAAGCTTAAAACTAGATTATCGCACACATGATACCTGATCATACTTCCAACCGATCTTAAAACTAGTTCACTAAAGCTAGATTATTGTTTACATAAAGGACAAGTATCAAATTTCAACACTAAGGACAAGTTAGATACTAATATTATTATGTTGCGATTAGTCGGCTCGTAATATTAAGTCTGGAACCATGTAAATTAAAAAAACTTCCGTATTTTATTTGACTACTGATCCATGATCCTATTTTTATGTGGATCTATAGTTGGTTACATTTTTTTTATGTTGTTTTAACGCAAACAAATAATTATTGTTTTAAATCAAACAAATAATTATTGTGCTGCGATTAGTTGGCTCGTAATATTAAGTCTGGAACCATGTAAATTAAAAAAAACTTCCGTATTTTATTTGACTATTGATCCATGTTCCTATTTTTTATGTGGATCTATAGTCGGTTACATATTTTTTTTAGACAAAATTACACGGTTGGTCCCTGTGGTTTGCTTGCAAGTTTGGTCCATAAGTCATTTTAATTACCCCACAAATACCTATTTTTGAAACGTTGCACTCTTTTAGTCCTTTACTAATTTGGATGGGTCAAGTAGTGCGTCCATTAAGTATTTTGTGTCAGTTAGTCCTTCGTTAATAAATTTTGCAACACGTTAGTCCTTATTTTTTAAAATATAGTTTTCCACATTTAGTTCATCCGTTAATAATAGTTATCGCCCGTTTTTACGTTTAAACTGCCGTTTCGGTGGTTTTTATCCGTTTCCCCGCTTTTATTTCGTTTTCGTCGCTTTCTTTCGTTTTTTTATAGTTTTTGTCCGCTTTTCTTACGCTTTATCCGTTTTCATCCGCTTTTGGCTTTTCTAACATTTTTCTTAAATTTTTGTCCATTTTCTACGCTTGTCAAGCTTTTTTCGCTTTTGCCCGCTTTTGTCCATTGTTCTTAAGTTTTGTCCGCTTTTCAAACCGCTTTTATCTTTCATCCGTTTTTTTTTTTCGTTTTGTACTATTTCAACATATTGAAACTTTTTTCAAAAAAGAAAAAAAAATTGGAAAAAAAATTTCAAAAAATTGGAAAAATATTCTAAAAAAATTGAAAAAAAAAAAATCAAATTGAAAAAAAATTTTGAATAAAAAAAATATGACCGTTTTTTTTCAATATTTTTCGGAAATTTTTTTTTACAATATGTCCAAATTTCGAAAAATATTGAAATAAAAGTTTTGAAACAAAAAAAGTATTTCGACATATTGAAAATTTTGAAAAAAAAATTTTCAAATTTTTTTTTTAAAGATTTAAAAAATATATATATTTGAAAAATATTTTTTTATTTTTATTCAAATTTTTTTTGAAATTTGAATTTTTTATTTTTCAATTTTTTTCGTGAAATATTTTTTCCACTTTTTTGAAATTTTTTTTCCAAATTTTTTTCTTTTTGGAAAAAATTTTCAATATGTTGAAATAGTACAAAAACGAAAGAAAAACGGACAAAAACGGATGAAACCGATAAAAACGTATCTAAAACGGACAAACGTAAGAACAAATCTGACAAAAACGGATGAAAACGGAAAAACGAAAGAAAACGGTGAGAAAACGTGAAGAAAAACGGATAAAAATTTAAGAAAAATGTTAGAAAACGGACAAAATGCAGTTGAAAACAGTTTGAAAACCTGATAAAAACGTAAGAAAAGCGGACAAAACGTAAGAAAAACGGACAAAAACTATAAAAAACGATAGAAAAGCGGGGCGAATAAAACGTAGAAAAAACGGAGGGAACGGATAAAAAAAACGTAATCGAAAACGACAAAAAAACATAAAAAATCGGCGATAGCTATTATTAACGGAGGGACTAGCGGCAACTCAGGAAAACTATATTTTAAAAATAAGGACTAACGGTGCAAAATTTATTAACGGTTGACTAACAAATAGCAAGCAGAAAATACTTAACGGACTGCACTAACGGCCATCCAAATAGGACTAAAAGAGTGCAACGTTCAAAAATAGATATCTCAGTGAGGTAATTAAAATGACTTGTAATTAAACCAGCAACTCGATCTAAGAAACCACACATGGACCAACCGTGTAATTTTGTCTATTTTTTATGTTGTTTTAAGAGTAAATTACACCGTTCGTCCTTGTGGTATACGTTGACCGACAAGGTTCGTCCTTTGACCAAAAAAGGTTTACCGTCCGTCCTTAAATGCCAAACGTTATCTACCGTTGGTCCTTTGCTTTAACGGGACAAACTAACGATCGTTAAGTCTAAAAATGTAAAGGTATTTTTGTCCTTTTACCATTTTTCTATTCACTACTTATCTTCACCAACAATACATCCACCTTTTAATTATTTTCATAACCACTACCTTAAAGAACAACTTGTATACACTAACACATTTATACAAGATCCAATGTCTATATACAAGATCCAATTACTAATTATTTGAATACAAAAATAAATAACCGAATGATACACTGTTAATACACCAACAATATCCCAAAATGTATCCAGAACTAATTGTAGGATTTAGATAAAGTGACGATCCAGTGACGAGTAGACAGCAGATTACTTTGGTGAATATTAAGATAAAGTGAACATACATAACGGTTAGGCTTTGTGGTCGGTTAATCATTGCTCCAGCCACCATACGTCCACGCTACCACCACCACCCACACCGCCATCACTACATCAACCACGCCGCCACCGCCGTCATCTACACCACAACATAACCGACCACACCACCACATCTTTCTCCAGTTGCTTCTTTTTTTCCTAAAGAAAATTGAATGAAACAAAATGAGGGATTAACTACAGCCACTCAACTTCTCCATTGACTTGTTACAAAAAAAAAAGAAAAAAAAAAAGAAACATGTTTTAACAGCAACTTTGAAACCACATATAAATAAATTTCTCACACTTTACCTTTCCAAAAACAAACACAGACAGAGACACAAACATGGTGTCGCTGAATCCAAATCCACCACCAACAGGCTTCTACTCCTCCTCATCCGAAAATTCCGCCATGCCTGTTGTTGTGATACCTAATGTGGGACCCACCAGCAGCAGCGGTGTGGTTGATGATGGTTCAAAGAAGATGAGAAAACCATACACGATTACAAAGTCTAGAGAGAGTAAAATGTGGATAGTAAAATGTGGATTAAGTTTGAACTAAATTGAAATAACATTTTCTACTTCTTACCTTTTAATATCATGTCATGTCATGTCATGTCATATCATGTCATGAACCACGTAACTCTAAATTGAAATAACATTTTAGGGTGTGGATTAAGTAAAATGTGGATAGCAACACGGCTTGTAATATCATGTCATGAACCACGTAACTCTAAAAAACTAAATTGAAATAACATTTTCTACTTCTTACCTTCGTATCTCTAACTTTGATAGTAAAATGTGGATTAAGTTTGAACTAAAGTTCAATTATGACCTTAGTTATGGAGAAGCTCAAGTTTGGTTTGAGAAATAGTTGGTTCGTTTCTAGCTTTCATTGTAAAACTCAGTAATTTTAATGATGTTTCTTTTAACAAAATTAAATTTAAATTTGAGATAAAATTCGAACTCGGCATTCATACTTAGCATACTCCGCACTTCGCACTCGATAATATTTATATAATCCAGCTCGGCATGTCTTAATGATATTTTCTTCATATATGTTTTTGGTGGCTTATATAACGTGACTCGCCTCATTAGTTAAGTTGTAACCAAGTTAAAATGATAGTAGTAGTTTGTACATCCCAAGAACTTGTATGAAAAAGACTCCCGGTTTTGATTGCCTAAATAATCTTGGAATGGATCTCGACTCTATCATTTGTTCGCATCGTGGTAGTGAAATCGAAATGTTGGAATATTGTTTCTTACGGTGTTCAAGAGTCATGAACGGATGGGAGAGCGTTTTCAAATGGTGGAAGATGGTTCATTTTAACCTCGGGTCGATAGACGGTATCATTATTCACAAGGGCCACTGTTGTAATCACTCATAAACCTTAATTCAAGTGTTAGTAATTTATATGTAATAGTTAGCTTAATATGGCCTTTATGTTAGTAATTAGCCTTAGGCTTATGTAGAAGGCCCATAAGCCTAGGCCTAGTCCAATAAGGAAAAGGATTGGAACTAGGAGTGTTGCCCTAGCTTCCCTCCTATAAATACTCATGTAAACCTCACTTGAGGGTTGGTTGTTCAATCTATTCTCTTTCACTATAGCCACGCATAACCTTCTTTATTATCATACGATAGTGTTTGGTTTGTGTCTTGTTCATCCATCTTTCTCTATCTCTTTCTATTGTGCTTGTGTTGTAAAACTAGTGACCTAAAAGTGGTATCAATCGCCTACTAGTTGGGTGAATCGTTATTGCTTTTGAAGTGGGTTTTGGTCCTACGCGTAAAGCTAACGAGATACTTTGGTTCGCTTAAAAACACGTTTTTTACACTTTTTAATCCAAGATTCTTGTACTTTCAATGCTTTAAGGTGATAAAATAATGTTTTGGCAAAAGTTTCAAACTTTATGCGTGGATCATAGTTTTTAAGCTTGTTTTTGTATGAGGGTTTCATCCTACGCGTAACCGTTTTAGGAGTTTTGGCTCATCAAGTTTCACACTTTTGTGTTATTTTGGTGATATTGAAGCTATCTCATCACAAAAATCCGGTTTAGAAACATCTTTGGGCAAAATCATTTTACGAGTAGAGCTACGCTGTAACAAAACCCTAGTTTTAACTTTATCCTTGGTTTGATCTTCGTTTTCGTGGTTTACTCCGTGTTTTCATGCTTGGATAAGCCTCGAAAATCGTCGACTTTGGATATCTTTTGCCTTTGTGATAGTGTAAAGATCACGATAAAACCCTAAAATTAATGATAAGCATAAAGTTTACACGTAGAAATTCCTACGATAAGATTAATCTTTGCTAACTAGTCTTACGATAAGGTAATCCTACTTCTAAGTTTTCTACTAACTTCTTGTTTTACGATAACTTTAGTATCTTATCCTTACTTATTGTAAACCTCACGCGTAACTCTATCTCATACGCGTAACTTTGTTTTTACGCATAAGTCCTACTTGGTTTATTGTGATTTCTACGCCTAAGGATACTTCATCAACAACGGTTCATTCGACTACAAAGATCCATTTTTTACCAACACAAGTTTTCAACATGTCACAACCACCATACTCTAACTATTTTCCTTACACTTATAATCAACAACAACAACAACAACTAAGTCCCCAACATCAACAATGGAATCAACAACAAGCAATTTATCAACAACAATTTAATCAACAACATACTCCACTACTTACAGCAATTCCACAACCTCAAATGGTACAACCACCACCTAGTCTTCAAGTACAACCTTACACAAACTTCTACAATCAACATCCATCCCGGAATACTATGAAGGAACCAGCATGGTTTGGCAAGATGTGTGAAGCCTTGAGTAGCCAACAATCAATTCATGAAGATCGCTCACTTGATAGACCTCCAATGCTCACTCCCGGTAATTATGATCAATGGGTAATTCGGTTCTTTAGGTTTTGTGATCTAAAGAAGCCACATGGAAAGTTTTAAAGAAGGTCATTATGGAAGGTCCATTTCAGATGCCTATTATCGTTACACCCGGAGATCCTAATGCTGTTCCACCAAGAGATGATGTCACCAACACTTGCAGCTGTTGCGAACTCACGGTGATCAACTTCTACACTTTGAAGCCGACGAACTTGCAATGCAATACATCCTTTTAGGAATACCCAATCCAATCCTTCGAAGTGTTGATGCTCAAAAGACTGCCAAAGCAATGTGGGAACATATTCATCTTCTTATACAAGGTACAACACTCAATCAGAAGACATGGAATCCAAAATCTACTTGGCTTATGAACACTTCATGATTGAACCAGGAGAGACATTAGAATCTTATCATCGCTTTCCGCAGACATCATTAATGATTTGGACAAACACAATATCATCATGCCATGAATTGCTGTCAACACAAAGTTCCTAAGTAGTCTTGGTCCGGAATTGGAGAAGTATGTCATTTTTCTCCGTCAAGCTAAAGATATGTATCATGCTACCTACGGATTGTTGTACGACTATCTGAAGCCTCACCAAAAGAAGTGATAAAGGATTCTCCGTGGTCAAACTGTTTCACCATCACTTCCGGACAATCAACAACTTGCTTTGTGGGCTCAAACAAATATTCCACCTCAACAAGTTCCTCAACCCTGCCTCAAACATCAAGCAACCATCAAATCTTCGATCCGTCACAGCTACAACTCAACAAAATCAATTGGTTCCATATAACAACAACATCGCTCAAGCTCTTTACGTGATGTGACTGATGAGGACTCCAATGCCTTCGATGAATTGCAACAAGGATTTGTTATGATTGCTAAAGCATTATGCCGTTATACCAACAAATCCAACAATCGTGATTCGCTCCTCATCTAATACAAAGAAATCTGTTGTGAATAATGGACGAGTTGAAGTTCGTGGTTATGGTCGTCATATGGGAGGTGGTCAAGGGTTCAATGCTATGGGAAGGAATAACATTGGTACTCCGCAGCAGCAAAGGGCTCAAGTGGTTGAACAAGGAAATGCTCGGATCAAGGGTTAATGGTCTTTGTTGCTATAACCGTAATGAGAAGGGTCATCTGGCTAATGCATGTCCTAAACCGAGGACAAGAGGCAGTGCTTATTTCAAAGAGGCCTTGCTATTGGCTCTTAAGGATGAAGAAGCGGTGGAACTATCACCAACAAGGAACAGAGCTTTATGGCGATGCAGATTCGATGATGATATGGAGGACTTGCGGCTAATGCAGCAGCAGTGATGTTGATGGCAAAATGCAAGCACTACACATGAGTGATACAAGCCCGTGTATGACAGCGGACGGCTTGTCTCGGTACCTGAACAAACAATTATCATCAATGATCCGATATCTCCACCACTTTCTCTATCTCGACAAGGATCGAGTGTTCAACATGAGTCTTCCACATCTCATTCGATGATTATCAAATAGATCCCGTAGTTATATTTGATGATCAAAATGACCCTATGGTTAATATTGATAATCAAGTTGACTCCGTGGTTATATTTGAGGATCTAAACAATGATCATGTTGACACTTACGTTGAACAAAATGAGCTTTTGTCTGACAGAGAAGCTGAGCTCTTGACCTTAATTAAAGACCAACATTCTCGTTTGGAAATTTGCACGAAATTAAAAGAAAAAAATGCATTGTTAACTGGGGATAATGAATGCTTAATTCGACAACTCAACTTTTTCAAAACTCAAGAAAACCGTGAAAAAGGTTTTGAAGCCGCTTTGCCAAATCACACCAAAATGAAAAATATTTGGAACGACAGATTTGTGATCTAGCCGCTTCGAATAATGCTTTGTTGTCTCAAATAGAACAAATGAAACATGAACATCAACAACAACTTAACGCTCTTACTTTGGACACTCAAAAGCCAAGGCTGAGTTGTTAACTTGTCAAAAACAATTCTATGAGTACAAAAAGCATTCAACGAAACGAATAGATGACTATCTTGAGGAAATTGTCGACTTACAAACCAAAATCAAAGAGTTTAAAACCGTTGTTTATAAACATGGTGAATCAATCACAACGATTCAAAAGTTTTCTTTCAAACCTAATCCAAATGGATATGGACCGAATCTTGCTGATTATAAACCTAAGTTTTCACACAGATCATTCAAACCAAATCCGAAGTTTACAAGTCGCGAACATAGAATTGATGATTCAATTATGACTGTTGTTGAATATAATCGGATGGAGGAATTTGATGCTGATGACGAGTCGGTCAAAAATGGAAAATGTCGTTTACAACAAACCATTTAACTATTCCAAAGCCGTAACTTTTGTCACACAACAAGATACTTCAAACACACCTTTGGTTATCACACCAGTTTCTCAAGTCAGTCCTCAACCAAAAGGTGCACAAATTAATGGTCCTTTACCTTCACTTAGTGAAGTATAAACTAATGTCGAAAGTTGTCGCGTTATCAAATACTTTGACACATTCTTATCGACCTCAAAATTTTGAACGTGAGATTGAATTTCATTCTGAAATAAAAGTTCAACATTTTACCTCGCCCATGGCGCGAGAACATAGAGATATTCTTCAGAAAAGAATTTTACCTCATGTCAAAAATTTGAAAAATTGTGCACTATATTGGGAAAAGGATTTTCACAAGGAACTTGGTCTCATGAAAATAGTTTTCGAGAAAACAGAAACATCGATTTCAAATACTAAACGTAAAAAGAAACTGTTGAGAAAAGATGTTGATCGACTCTTGGAAGATGTTATATGTGCTGATATCCATAATGCTGTGTTATTACATTCTTTGCCATATGCATCTGATGATATCTCTACTGATTATGATTCTGTTGATAATGTTGTGAATACTGATATGATGCATCTCGAGTAGTTTAATAAATTGAAAATAAACGATTGTCAAATGAGCTTTCAAATGCAATACGTCGTCTTAATTGGTGTCAAAAAGATATTCACGATCAACAACTTGCTTTTTAACACAAAATCACCCAGCTTATGCGTGCAAAATCTTCTGATCCTAAAATTGAGCAGCTGGATGATCAAAACGTGTCTTTCAAGTGTCAAATCTCAAAATATGAACAAGAACTTGCAAAAGTTAAAAGGAATATGGTGTCATATTTGATTTACTCAAAGACTCGTGATGAAGCATCAAACGAACTTGATCATTATCTTGCACACACTAAAGAAGTCATGAATTTTGCCGGAAGTCTTCGTTCTGAAAATCAAGATTTGGTGTACACTATCACTAAGTTAAGGGAAATGTTAGGAAAGTATGAACAACTTCCGCCTACTGTGATTAAGAGAATAGCACCAGTAACACTTAGTAATCGTGAACCTAGAATCCCTACTGCCAAATCACAAGTTGCTAACGTGCTTCCTTCTACTGAAACAGGAATAGTTGCCCTTTTTCCAAACGTCCGACTTCACGACCTAGGAGCAATACAAGGAAGAATAGGGAGTTGCGACCTAAGAAAAGAACAATAAAGAATGCTGAAGTAGAAGAACACCCTAGGACTATGAATAAGACTCATGTTGCTTCCACTATAAATATAAGTGCCCGGCAAATGTAATAGGAACGGTGATGTAACAAATGCTAAACCTTTAAGTACTTTTGATATTCAGTCCGATGCACCTTGTGTTATTTGTCGTAAAAGTATGAATTCTGATTGTCATGACAAATGTGTTGCTAAAGCTATCATCTCTCGTTTACGGAATCCTAAGAATCGGAATACCTCTAGGCCCACTAATCTTTCTAAGTCTGTACTTGGTAAACCGCCCTCTTTAGATTCTAGAAAACGCATTGCTGTCCCTGTAGCTCCAGTTTCATCTCCTAGGAATGTAGTACCACCTGGCCCATTCACTAAGACTAAAGCTAAGACTAGTTGGAGATGGCAGAAATGGTTACATAATACATTAGGATTTAAATGGATGCCTAAAATCATTGATGTGTGTATTTCAACTATAACTGCTGAGGAACCCTCTAACACTTCGGGTTCCACATCTACTTCTATTCCATCTATGTCGCCCGTGTCTAATGCAGTGTGATACGATCATCCTCTGGATTGTTGATAGCGGATGTTCCCCGACACATGACAGGCAACCTTAAACTGTTATCAAACTTTGTTTCAAAGTTCATTGGCACTGCCGTCAGGAATGATCACTTCGCAGCAATCATGGGCTACGGAGATTACATTAATGGCAACATCGAAATTAGCAGGGTTTATTATGTGGAAGGCCTCGGCCACAATCTATTCTCAGTTGGTCAATTTTGTGATGGAGACTTGGAAGTAGCTTTCGGGGAGAAAACTTGTTTCATTCGTGATCTTCAAGGAAATGATCTTATGTCCGCCAACGCCATCCAGTCTTTACACTATCTCAATGCAAGACATGATCGCTTCATCTCCCATTTGTTTACTCTCAAAGGCTACATCTACAAAATCTTGGCTATGGCACCGTCGTCTCTCACATCTAAACTTTCAAACCATCACCAATCTTGCACGACACAAACTCGTGGAAGGTCTCCAACGATTCCGGTATTCTAAAGATCACCTATGCTCAGCTTGTGAACAAGGGAAAAGCACTCGCGATCTTTTTCCTTCAAAGGTGGAACACATCTCTCAGCATGTGCTTCATCTTCTTCACATGGATTTGTGTAGCCCGATGTGCGTGCACACGATAAATGGCAAACGCTACATCTTGGTAATTGTTGATGACCACTCAAGATGGACTTGGATTTGTTTTCTTCGAAGTAAAGATCAAGCTCCACAGATGATCATCACCTTTCCCACGAAAATTCAAATTCAGCTCCGGAACACCGTTAGACAAATTCGAACATACAAAGAAACTGAATTTATGAATCAAACTCTTCGGGAATACTATGAGAAAGTGGGAATTGAGCATCAAACATCTATAGCCCGCACACCAGAACAAAACGGAGTTGTTGAAAGACGAAACCGTACATTAGTGGAAGCCGTAATCGATGTTAATCAATGCTAAACTTCCAGATTACTTGTGGGTGAAGCTGTCTCAACCTGCATGCTAGACTCAAAACCGTTCAATGATTACAAAACGCCACAACAAAACACCATTTGAGCTTCTCCACAATCGTAAACCGAACCTCAAACACTTTCATGTCTTTGGATCTCTTTGCTATCCAAATAATGATCGTGATGACTTTGGAAAGCTCAAAGCTAAAGCTAACATTGGAGTCTTTATTGGATATTGTGAGAATTCAAAAGGTTACCGGATATGGAATCATCGTACAAAGCAGGTTATGGAAACGATTCATGCTAATTTTGATGAACTTACTAACATGGCTTCCGAGTATAACAGCTTGGAACCCGGTCACAACCGCTTAAAC
>OU343222.1:31267572-31341755 GCA_910596185.1 Chrysanthemum makinoi | reverse complement strand
ATGATCTCAAAATAAGGCTCAAAGTTATTATCACGTGGATCAGTAAAAGACCTACACTTGAAGTAACCAAACATGCAATGTGAAGAATCAATGACTACGAGCTTAGGAGCAAAGGACTACATCAAGAATGCAAGATCAATTGTTAATGTATTATCTAGTTGTTTTCAATGTAATTTTGGTACATGTTTGAGGTGACCTCCCTTAGGGGGAGATTGTTAGGAATTACAAATTCCAGGTATTAAAGATTCGGTCACCTCAAGTATATGTAATCGTTAGAAAGCTTGTAGTCGTAGTTCTTTTGCAGTTAAGTAGTAATTAGTTAAGTAACACCGTGGAGGACGGACGGGTCTTCACCCACTGTATGCCTGATCCACAGCCCGATGTGTGGCGATTTATGTAAGACTATAAATACTCTCTACCTCCCAAGGTAGAGAGTTGGAGCTCATAATAATATCTTTCACTTTCTCTCACTAAGTTCCCTAAACCTCTAACTTTCTCTCTCTAGAATTCCACTTATATGCCACCTTGTTGTTATGGTTTGATGTGTATGTGAAAACTAATATCCTTCAAACCCTTAGACTTAATTTGTCATACACTTCAAGCCTTCCAAACACTATTCCCCTTAATAGCAATCAATCCCCCGTATCTTACCTATACTACACTACAACGGTGAGGTACTCTGCCTAGGAGGATTGCAAAACTTCTTGTTTTTACAATTATCTGCATCAATCGCATCATGTTTTCATAAAAACGTTGGCTAGGCATTTTTATGATAACATCATCCCATATTCTCGTATCATCATCACTTATGTCATTCTATAAAACGAGACAAGGCGAGTAGTTCGAGTAACGCGTAGGGATCTCAGGTAGGTGCCAACAGATGAAATTGCGCACATAGGTCCTATTATGCAAACTATATGAATGTACTTAGGTTATAGTATAGGTTAAACCACCTAATTCTATATAACCAAGGCTCTGATGCTAATCTATCACACCCCAAAATATCGCAGCGGGAGAAGATAAACGGGGTATGACTTCATAGCAGGAACACATGGTGTCGCAATAGAGAAGTACTAAACGCATAACATATAAGATAAATAAAATTCGCAATACTCCCACAACAGGGATAATACAAGATCCAAAACATAAGTTCTCAAATCCAAAACTACATCATAAGGAAATGTCAAAATGCAACTCCACGGGATATAACTCAGGAGGGTCTTGTCTTAAGTCTTGCTAAGCCAGTCAACTCTCTAAGCATCCTCATGCTTAACACCTGAAAATAGTACTGGAAAACGTCAACAATAATGTTGGTGAGCTCGTAGGTTTAAGAGTAAAACCCTGGAGCTGTGAATGAAGTAGTGTAGGACAATAGTGAGCATGATAACCAATTATAAGCACTTAATCAAAACAATAAAATTATAATTTTTCGTGCTAACTGAGCCTACCATGACTGTCACACAAATAAACTGCGATATTTTGGGGTGTGACAAAACCAACCAAAATATCCTCCAAAAATTCCAACTCATCGTATCATACGTCTTTTGAATGTCGATATTGAAAGAACAATGAGGAGGCCCTCTATGCAAGTGATACATATGCATAAGTCGTTGGGTGAGTAAACTTTTGTTTGAAATAGACCTTCCCGACACAAAAGTTGATTGATTAGCACAAACTACATCATCCAATCCCTCCTAATACACTTGTAAATAACATTACAACAAGATATAGGGTGAAAGGCATTCTCACGAGATGGAGTAGATACCTTTAGAAGTATGGCAAGAATAGCGTAGTTAACTTCATGCAATAGCTTGTCATTTGTAAAGAAATCTCGAACCGCGTTACATACATCACCACCCACCACATCCCAAGCTTTCTTGAAGAAGACCGAGGTATAACCATCTGGACCCGGGGCTTTACCATTCCCAATTGAAAACATAGCCATGCGAATTTCATCATAAAAGACACTACGAACCATATTTACAGACTTTGATATGTTTAACTTTCGCACAAACAGCCCTTGTGATTTTTTTTCATAAAGTTGTTTGACGAATTAGTTAAGGCTGAATCTAATTATTGTAAAATCACCTAAATATACATCAACCAAATTCACATATATTTCAAACTTTTGCGTGTTAATTTATTATATTTTTAGAGGTTAATTGCTTAAAAATGTATCATACTTGCCACTTTTTGTTATTATGTGTACTGAATTTTTTTTATCGTGTGCACTGAACTTTCAAATTTCGATTATTTTGTGTATTTTTTTTTTCTTTTGCTATTCTGTCATGTAAAATGATTATTTTACCCTTCAAAATTTAAAAAAAAAATAAGGGTAAAATGGTCACAAAATACATATAATAATCAAAATTTAAAAGTTCAATACACACAATAAGAAAAAAAAAAAGTTCAATACACTCGATAACAAAAAGTGACAATTGTAATACATTTTCAAGCAATTAACCATATATTAAAGGTATTTAGGTAAGCCCCTTTATGCCCCATAAGCACGTTTTAACTGGCATGGGTTTATGGAGGCTTATAGCTTATAAAGGTCTTCATAAGCATGTTTGACAAACGAGAGCTTATTTTATAAGCTATCTTATTTTAAAAGCTCAAGCCCCTATAAGCTCTTAAAAGCTCGTAGCAACCTTTGCCTTGAACATGTTTGGGACTTGGTGGTAACGCACCACCATTACTCACCTTTCATTTTCACGCGTGTCACCACTGTGACCGGCCAGGTCACGTGTCATGCATTAAAAAGGCACGAAAAGTTATATGCCTTGCCACTTGGTTTTTTTGCAAAAGTGGCCCCTTTGAATATTTATATTGTTATTTTTTTTATTTTGTGAGTGTATAGGGGTTATGTTGGTATAAAGTGAGTATTTTAATAAAGATGAGAGGACTGGTGACTATTGTGGTGAAATGTGAGAAGGACTAAGGAGAAGTGAATGGTTAGGTGGTGCTGAAATAACGCATAAGTGGAATTAAGGTGGTGTGACCGTTATGGTAGCCTAATATGGTTATTTTAATGCATGTCTACATGGCATGCATCATGCATGGTCAAATGTAAGCTTCCTAATAAGTAAACATCAGTATTTGGTAGCTCTCTAATGCGTGTAATTCATTAATTGACTGTAAATAATAAGATCCAACTTGTGGAGACTATCATGTTGATGACGTCAGCAGTGTATTGTGATCCATAATGAGTAGCGACAAAATTTTCCAATTGATTTTTAAATTTTCCGACCGCAATGTTCTCTAGGAAATCCCTCACAAAAGACCCAAAAGTATTCATGAAATTTCATTGGAATTTCCTAGTAAATTTCCCATGACATTTTACTTTGACTTCCTAGTGATTTCCTACTGAATTTCAACCACATTTCCAAGTGGTTCCCTACCATATTGCATATGTGTTTCCTACGCATTTCCAACGACACAAAATCGGAAAAATTAAACTTTTTCAAATTATAAAAAATATTGAATTTTGATAAATTATTACTGAAAATATTATGCTAAACAAATTCATTCAACAAATATATAAATGAAAAAATTACAACTTCCATCCCTGTGGTTTAACTAAAATCACTCATCATCCCTATTTGATTTTAATTACATAAATCCTTAATTTTCAAACTATTACATTGATAGTCCCTATTTTGAATAATATGGAGTATTTGTGTAATAACAATATAGACTACCGTATAATAATAAAAAATAAAAAATAAAATAAACTGTTAATTGCGAAAATCGTCCATATGGTTTACCGTGTATAATGAAAATCGTCTCTAGACTTTATTTTTAACGGATCCTCTCCCCGTGGTTTTGACCCGTAACGGGTTTGGTCCCTTAACCACTTTTTTCGTTAGTTTGACCGTTAAGTGGGACTGAAATGACATAAATACACTTAAAACTAAGGTCCTTGTGGTTTGTGGGGTGTAACGAATTTAGTCCCTATTTTTTTATTACGTTTTCATTCGTTTTCATCCGTTTTCGTCTGTTTTTCTTACGTTTTTAAAGCGTTTATAATCCGTTTTTCGTATGTTTTCACATGTTTTTATACATTTTCAACCATTTTTAAACGTTTTTCGTTCGTTATACGTTTTCATCTGGTTTTCTTCTTTTTATCCATTTTTCTTACGTTTTTATCTGTTTTATCGTGTTCTGCGTTTTATCCATTTTCCGTCGTTCACCGCTTTTATCCGTTTTAAATTAAGTTTTCACCGCGTTTTGTCCTTTTAAACGTTTCATCCTTTTTATGTTTTTAGTCCATTTTCTTACGTTTTATCGTTTTGATCGTTTTCACCGCGTTTTATTCGTTTTATCACTCCGCCACCACCACCACCAACATGTGAAAACCGATAAAAAGTTATAAAAAATAATTATCGAATTTTTTTTAAATATTTAAAATTAAAAAAAAAAAAATTTAATTGAACATTTTTAAATTTTTTCAAAAATTTTAAAAAATGAATATCGAAATTTTTTTTAATTTTTTTTAAAATTTATTAAAAAAGTTTATTGAAATTTTTTTTTTTAAAGTTTAAAAAAAATTCGATAATCATTTTTTTTAAATTAATATTTTTAAAAATTTATTTTATTTTTTAAAAGCTTTAAAAAATATATTTTTTAAAAAAGTTTTACATTAATAATTATTTTATTTTTCAATAATTATGCTTTTAAAAAAAATTAAAAAACTTTTTAAAAAACTCCGATATTTTTTTTTTAAATTTAAAATTAAAAAAAAACTCAATAAAAAAAATTTTAAAATTGAAATTTTAAATATTTAGAAAAAAAAAACATTTTCGATAATTATTTTTAGAAACGTATAAAAACGTGTGAAAACAAATAAAAACGTATGTAAACGTAAGAAAAACGGACAAAAAAGTATAAAAGCGGATGAGAACGTATAAATTCATGTGAAAACGTATAAAACATACGAAAAATGGATAAAAACGTATGAAAACGGATAATAAAGGCTTTAAAACGTAAGAAAACGGACAAAATGTATAAAGGCGGACGAAAGTGGATGAAAGCGAATGAAGCGTAATAAAATAATAGAGACTAAATTAGTTACACCCCACAAACCACAGAGGACCATAGTTTTAAGGGTATTTATGTCATTTCAATCCACAACGATAAAACTAACGGAGAAAGTGGTCAAAGGACCAACCCGTTCACGGGTCAAAACCCGGGAGATGATCCGTTAAAAATAAAGTCTAGGGACGATTTTCGTTATACTCGATAAACCACAGGGACGATTTTCGCAATTAGCTCTAAAATAAAATAAAAACTATAGATTATTACACAGATGATCTTTATTTTTCAAAATAAGGACCATCAATGCAACTAGTTTGAAAATTAAGTATCACCAGTGTTACGTAAGGTACGTATTAAGGGTTTGGGTGGTCGATTGTTTGGTTTCCCACATTTTGTAAGGACCCCAGAAGGTGGACGGAATCACGAGTTGGGGTAACGCTTACGAGTCGGCTTGGTGGTTAGTGTCAATTATCCAAGAGGAAATCGACTTTAGTTCGGAGTTCCCATGGCAGGCCTGGGAAGTGTGGCTAGTGTTTAGCTTGTACATTTCGAGGAAATAGCCAAGTATTTATAGGGAGTTCTTTATGGTTGTGAGAACCCGTAAAGGCAATCTGATGGTCCACGTGGTAGCGTCTGTCTCGACACGCTTACCAGGTCTTGTATCGGACTTGGGCGTAGTTGGGCTTGTGTTTAGGCTAGAGTCTAGAGTGTATACCCTCCCCAATTTCATTAGTGTATATGACTATTTTCAGAGAATGCGATGATGGACTCATGCTAAAAAGATGAGGTCCCTTAGGTTTCCTGGGATGTGTTGTCATGGATCAAAGGGATGCTGACTTGTGTTTTGCATGGCCTAGATTCTTGAGATACCAGGGTCTTTCGATGTGATGTTCGGAGAATATTTTCATTTCCAAGAAACCCAATTCTAAATTTCAAATATTCATTTCCAAGAATGTTTAACTGATGCATATTCAATCCATGTATAGTTCTAAATGTCGATGTCTGTCAGGAGTTATGTTTTGAGTTGTAAATGTTCGCGTGGCCTGGGATTTATGTTTTGAGTTGTAAGGCTTTCTCTTTCTTAGTCACTTAAGAGTTTCTTTGCTTCGAGATTATGAAATTTTCCTCGATTTGTGTTTCAGGCCGTTGATTAGCCGTTTTTGGTGTCTTAAAGTCGACACTTTAAAGTACATTACTTTCTGCATGAGGTTAATGCTTTTAATGATGTTTTGACTCTAAAGGATTTTTGGACGCGTGTCTGTTAGGCCCGATTTTATTTAGCATATAAAAGGGGAGTACCTTTAGTCCTTTTAGGAGTCATTCCAAGGAAAATTCATGTGTCTTTCCTTGAGATTCTTTTAGTCTCTTCTGTTTCGTGTGAGATATGAGTTACGAGGGTGTGTGTATGGCTTAAGTTTATTTGTGAACTTTGTTAATCAGCAAAGTTGTTTTGGTTTTCGCTCTCTTTTCTTTGTAATAGTTTACAAAATCGGTTACTCGGTATTTCGTGTGATGAAGCTGTTCTGAAATATTATTGCAGTAGGTTTTTTTTTTTTTTTTGTCAAATATAGATTTAAAAGCTTATTTTTGTTTATGTTATGAGTAGAAAATGTATGTTTATGTAACTGGATGTATGATGTAGTTGTTTCGAAATTTTGATGTAATAGGTGTTAGTTTTTTATAGATGTGGATCTATTAGATAGTGTTTTCAATTTTTTATCAGTAGAAACAACTTATATGTGTAGTTGTATGTATGATGCAATTGTTTTAAAATGTTGAGGCAGTGGGTGTTTGTATGTGATGAATACAGATCTGAAACATTGGTGTGTGATGCAGTTAGTGTTTGTAGTTATATATATGAAGCACCTGTTCAGAAATGTGGATGCAATTGGTGGTTGTTTGTGGAAAATATGTATCTATTAGGGTGGGGGGTTTGGTTATTTATCAGTAGAAAAGGCATGTATAAGTAGTTGTATGTGTGATGCAATTGTTCTGAAATGTTGATGCACTGGTTGTTAACAAACGAATGTCCAGAGTTATTCATTGTAATTCACTTATATTAGTTGAATTATATGTTACTTGTATCTTATAAAGCATTTGTTGATATTGTCCAGCACTTATTAGATAACTCTATGATACACTAGTTGCTAACAAACTGATGCCCTGAATTAGTTAGTGTGATGCATTACTTTATACACTGTGATGCACTTATATTCACATTTTAGTGCATCTCAGTTATAAAATATCATTCAGACATTTTATCAAACATCTGGTGTGCAACTTTAATAAACACGTTTTTCGTTCATTTTTTTGTCAAATTTGTTTCATATCTAGTAGAAAACATGATTATATGATGAAAAATTATACATAATTATTCGAGTTGCTAAATTCGAGTTGATAAAATGATAAGATGATATGATAAGATGTTTAAATCAATAAAATTAATGAATATACATCACTCACGATTTGTGAATCGAATCATGAGCTACCCTTTCACATACCAAACATACCCTAGGATTTCTTATTGCTTTTGATAAAATTCTGGAATCATGAGCTACCCCTTCTCATCCGGCCACAAGAAAATTTAACATTATGTTAAAGTCGCATATTGCCTAACATTTTGATAGCAATTCCTCTTTCCTGTCCCTCTATATAAATGTTGCTTGTTTTTAAGGACACGAGCATGTATCAAAGTCCATAATTTAATCTGAAACAAAATATCACATAACAAATATAGGTACTAATTACCTTAAATATTTGTAGTAATCTCCTACTAATATAGTTACGAAGTTAGGAACGTTTGGATTAAGATTAAAATTTGTTGGTATTATAATCTCCTTAGCAAACACCACCATTTTAGCCAACACTTTTTGAAAAAACTTGTGAATTGTTTGAGGTGAATGTTGAAACCGTTTTTATGACCAAATGTCGTTGATTGTGACCTAACATCATCACCTTTTTCTTCGACTACTCTTTTACTTTAAAATGTGTGCAAAGACGAATAAAGGAATCTCGTGACATGCGTAGCCACTCAATACATTGTCTATTGTTTCCTTGCAACAACTCCAATGTAAACTGATGACCCGACATTCCTAAAGTATTCTCTTTTTCTACTCCCTTTCATTGACCGCACGTACCGAATATATGTATAATAACAATAGGGACATTTACATACATCATTATTTACATATTTCTCTAAACTTTGTTCGTACATCATGCATTAAAAACTTTTTTTTTTTTTTAAATATGTAAATATTTATGTATACATGAAGATGGATAACAATAATGAGCGTAAGTTGTTGATTATAATCCATAACGAACCCTGTTCAAATATAAGATATAAAAAAATTAACTTATGGTTCAAAATACCATATACATAAACTAAATAATGCTTTAAAGTATCAAATAATATACAACGTTCAAAATACCAAATACGTACACCATCCACATAAAGGTTCAATATAAGATTACACATAAACCATATAAAAGGTTCAAAATACCTTGCACATAAACCACATAAAAGGTTCAAAATAGCGTGTACACAACGTCACAACTAGGGGTGTCATTCGGGTCGGGTTCGGGTCAATTCGGGGTCGGGTCAAGGCTAAAAAAAATTTACCTGAACCCGACCCTATTTGAACTCGGGTTAGTCGGGTTCGGGTCAACCCGAATATAAGTTAAATAGTGACAAAATTGACAATTTATTCTAATTTATATAGGAAATTTCTAAAATAAATATATAAAAAAATAAAAAAAATCCTTATTCGGGTCAAACGGGTTGACCCGAACCCGACTTAACCAAAAAAACTCAACCCGATACCCGACCCTATTTAGTATTCGGGTTACTCGGGTTGACCCGAATAACCCGAATTCAATTTCTAACCGAGTAACCCGACCGAATATGCTTAGTCGGGTTGAGTCGGTCGAGCTTTGACACCCCTAGTCACAACGACATAAATGTTTAAAAACACGTAAGATACGAAATACGAAACAAATAAACCACGTTTGAACCCCTTTACGACCTCCCTACTTGAAAATTCTGAGTACCCATCTGCTCGATCCACCCCTTCAAGACGTCTCATTCTGACGGTAATGTCATCCACGCCTCTCATTTGTCTTGATTGCTCAAAAATACTGAATGCTGCTAGAAATAAGGGATCCATTGATTGCAACCTATTTAAGTTTAACTTTTCATGACATTGCTCTGTTGTCAGTCCATCTGATACACATGGTCCTGGTCCTGGTCCAAAGCCCACAGCAAAACCCCTACTCACAGCAGAACCAAGGCCCAAGAGGGTCACGTCCAAGCCTGTATGGCATAAGGATTATGCCGTGCAGTAATTATCTTTACTTTGTTATGTTGAGTCCTATTAGGAAAGTATCAACTTGGAGAACAAGTAGGGTTTAGGTTTATTCGGTATAAATACCGAATCATTCATTAATGAATAATAACTTTTCCTGTCAATTACCATTCACTTTTCTTTTTCTACTTTTCTTAAGGAGCTAGCACCCGCTACAAGTGGTGCCCTATCCCGATACTACCGCAAAGGGTTGTATCAACTGGTGCTTTCATTGTTCAATTGGATCGAGCATGGATGAACAAACTGTCCGAGCATGGCTTAAGGAGCAGCAAGATCGAGCCGAAACATTAGCCCAACAACAGGCTGTTGCGTTTCAATTACAATTTGATACCCTACGTGCTGAACTACAAGCAACGCGTGGGTTACTTCAGACTCGTCCAGGAGGTGGTGGTGATCCGGGGTCATTGTTGCCTCGATCAATGCGTTTGGATGTTCCCAAATTCACAGGGGATGATCCGGATAGCTGGTTTTTTGCAATTACAGAATACTTCTCTTTACTTAATACACCCGCGGATCAACGTTTGCGGATTGTGGGTTTTAGCCTCGAAGGTGCGGCTACGGAGTGGTTTCGTTGGATGTCGAAAAACGGGTTGATCACTGATTGGGATCGGTTTGAGGAAAGCGTTAAGAACCGTTTTGGGCCTTCCAAATATGAAGACCCCCAGGGGGCTTTGTCAAAGCTACTACAACTTGGTACCGTTGAGGAGTACCAACGGGAGTTTGAAAAACTTATGAATAGGGTTACTGATATACCCGAACCATTGCTCATCTCTTTTTACATCTCGTGGCTTAAGCTTCATCTTCAACGCGAATTGTTGGTGTCAAAACCAACAACGCTTGGTGATGCGTTTTCATTGGCGCGTATTACCGAAGCCCGCTTGGACGACCAAACCACAGCGGTGTCTGTGACGATGAGTAAAGCAGGGATGAGTTCCGGGGGACAACGTCAGTCAACCAACCGTTTTGGGGTTTCTTCTACCCCGATCAGCCCTTCTAAACCAGCATTGTTGCCAACGCCAACCCAATCCACTGTCAATGCCAATTCTAAACCACTTGCTATTAAGTGGATTTCTCCGACGGAACGTCAAGAACGTCTTAACAAGGGGTTGTGTTTTAATTGTGACAATAAGTGGGTGCGCGGTCATAAGTGTCCAGGGAAGTTCTTACTGATGATGGCAGATGATGGAGATGACGTGGAGCCCGAATCTGAAGCTACCACTTTTGAAGCTGTGGAAAGTGGCGATATATCGTGCCTTAATTCTTTAGTCGGGCATGGCAGCCCTCGATCGCTTCAATTATGGGGTACGTTGGGAACAGGTAAGGTCCATATCCTAATCAATAATGGTAGTACGCATAATTTTGTTCAGCCAGGAGTGGTCGAACGAATGCAGTTGCCAATAACGCATACAAAACCTTTTAAAGTGTACATTGGCAGTGGCGAAACCCTTTTGTGTGAAAATTTGTGTGCCCAGGTATCACTCGAACTCCAAGGGTTAAGTGTGGATGTCGATTTGTATGTGCTTCCTATGAAGGGTCCGGATATCGTCTTGGGCATCCAATGGTTACAACAGCTAGGAAAGGTGACCCACGATTACTCTCAACAAACGATGGAATTTACATTATCTGGTCGCGAGTACATGTTACGTGGAGAAGAAGCCCTACGCATGAAGAGGATCAGTTTGCACCACATGCAAGCCTTGTTAGAAACGGATGACGTTTATGGGGTTTATGAACTATATCAGTTGGGTTCTGATAAAGATGCACTTGAAGGGAAACCTGCAGCGGCAGTCAACGCACATCCAGAGATCATACGTTTGTTAGCCCGATTCGAGACACTTTTTCAGGTACCTTCCACTCTTCATCCACATCGTAGCATTGATCACCGAATTCATTTATTCCCTAACACAAAACCTGTTAATGTAAGACCCTATCGTTACCCACATTATCAAAAAGGAGAGATGGAAAAGTTAGTGGGTGAGATGTTAAGCCAGGGGATTATACGAGATAGTCACAGCCCATTTTCGTCCCCGGTATTGTTGGTAAAAAAGAAAGATGGCACTTATCGGTTTTGTGTTGATTACCGTGCATTGAATGAGGTCACGGTCAAGGATAAGTTTCCGATTCCCACGGCTGATGAGATGTTTGATGAATTAGGTGGAGCAGTTATTTTTACCAAACTGGATTTACGGGCTGGTTACCATCAAATACGGGTACATGAACGTGATGTGTACAAGACGGCTTTTCGTACCCATGATGGTCACTATGAATTTTTGGTAATGTCGTTCGGACTTACCAATGCTCCGTCTACTTTCCAGGCTACCATGAACCGGTTATTTTCTCCTTATTTGCGCAAATTTGTGATTGCATTCTTTGATGATATCTTGATTTATAGTGCCACTCTTACTGCACATTTGGAACATTTGCAGTGTGTTCTTCAGTGTTTACAGGAACACCAATTTTATGTGAAACAATCAAAGTGTGTGTTCGGGGCCACAACCCTTGAATACTTGGGGCATATTATTTCAAAGGATGGCGTCGAAATGGATCCAAGGAAGGTAGCAGCGGTCGTGGAGTGGCCTGTACCTACAAATCAGCGACAAGTACGCGGATTTTTGGGACTTGCGGGTTACTATAGACGTTTTATTAAGGATTATGCAACTGTTGCCGCTCCATTGTCTAGCCTTCTTCAGAAACAAGGGTTTAAGTGGGGAGAATTGGAAACCACAGCTTTTGATGAACTCAAAGCAAGAATGTCTAGTGCACCTATCTTATGCCTACCTAATTTTGATGAGATGTTTGTAGTAGAAGCTGATGCGTCGGCAGTAGGTATCGGCGCCGTTTTAATGCAAAGGGGGCAGCCCCTAAGTTACTTTAGCCGTAAATTGGGACCTCGCATGCGTGTTGCGGCAACCTATCAAAAGGAGCTATTTGCTATTGTTGAAGCCGTGTACAAATGGCGACAATATTTACTTGGGCGCCGTTTTACGATTCGTACGGATCACAAAAGTCTCAAAGAACTCATGCACCAGGTTATACAAAACACCCCTTCAACAGAAGTATGTGCGAAAGCTCATGGGTTTTGATTTCATTATTGTGTACAAAGCTGGAGTGGCAAATCAGGTGGCTGATGCGCTATCCCGCGTGTTCGATGAGGATGAGGATGTGGCGCCTGCATTTATGTCCTTGAGTCAACCGTTGGTAGGTTTGATTAGTGAGTTACGACAAGAAAACCAGTCGTTAGATGAGTTAAAAAGCCTCCATCAGAAGCTGAATAATAATGAACAAATGGAGGGGTTTCGGCGTGAGCAAGGGCTGATTATATTTCGTGATAGGTACTATATTGGAGCTGATTCTAAACTTAAGAATTTGTTGTTATCTGAGTTCCACGACACGCCAATGGCAGGACATAGTGGTGTAAAAAAGATGTTGGTTGGATTGTCTGCATTGTTTTATTGGAAAGGGATGCGAAAGTCGGTAGAGAATTTTATTAGTAAATGTCTAATTTGTCAACAGACTAAGTACTCTACGCGAGTGCCCGGTGGATTACTACAACCTTTGCCAACTCCATCACAAGTTTGGGAGGATGTATCCATGGATTTTGTTACCGGGTTGCCTGCTTGCGAAGGGTTGACGGTTATTTTCGTTGTGGTGGATCGGTTTACTAAGCATGCACATTTTGGGACGTTGCCTACCAATTTCAATGCAACTAGGGTCGCTGATGTCTTTATTGATATGGTGGTTAAACATCATGGGATTCCTAAGTCGATCGTGTCTGACCGTGACCCCATTTTTGTTAGCAACTTCTGGAAGCAATTGTTCGAGGCTAGTAGAACTAAATTGAATCATAGCACGGCATACCACCCTCAAACGGATGGACAAACGGAAGTTGTGAACCGTGGACTTGAGCAATATTTACGCGCAATGGTATCGGATCGGCCTCAACATTGGGTACGTCTTTTGCCATGGGCCGAATATAGTTATAACACTAGCTATCACAGTAGTATAAAAATGACACCGTATCAAGCGGTCTATGGACGTGTGCCACCTTCGGTTATTCCATACGCGATTGGTTCATCAAAGATAGCTGCTGTTGATGAGCTATTGGTGGAGCGTGATGCTTTGTTACGTCAACTTAAGCAAAACCTTCTCGTTGCCAAGCATCGTATGGAACAAGCAGCCAATCGAAAACGTCGAGATGTGGAATTCGAATTAGGAGATAAGGTGCTTGTTAAACTCCAACCGTATCGTCAGGTGACATTAGCTAAGCGTCATTCCAACAAGTTGGCTAAGCGATATTATGGGCCATTCAAAGTGTTAGAGCGAGTGGGCAAGGTAGCATATCGACTTGCTCTACCGGAGTCTAGCAAGATTCACCCGGTATTTCATGTTTCATTGCTCAAACTTTTTTCAGGAACGGGTCACGAAGTTGTTACAGATTTACCCGAGGAAGTGCATGATGGGAATCCTGTTCAGCAGCCTTTAGCTCTGTGTGCTACGCGTATGGTTTTACAAAATGGTGTGCCAGTTTCTCAAATTTTAGTGCAATGGAGCGGCAGCCAACCTGAAGAAGCGACATGGGAATGGTTGTCTGAATTCAAGACTACTTATCCATCTTTCCACCTTGAGGACAAGGTGATTTTTGAAGGCGAGGAGAATGATACACATGGTCCTGGTCCAGGTCCAAAGCCCACAGCAAAACCCCTACTCACAGCAGAACCAAGGCCCAAGAGGGTCACGTCCAAGCCTGTATGGCATAAGGATTATGCCGTGCAGTAATTATCTTTACTTTGTTATGTTGAGTCCTATTAGGAAAGTATCAACTTGGAGAACAAGTAGGGTTTAGGTTTATTCGGTATAAATACCGAATCATTCATCAATGAATAATAACTTTTCCCGTCAATTACCATCCACTTTTCTTTTTCTACTTTTCTTAAGGAGCTAGCACCCGCTACAAGTGGTGCCCTATCCCGATACTACCGCAAAGGGTTGTATCACCATCCGTGGTATTAACCATATGTCTAAGTGCACATTGCATATCATTATTATATCAACCACCAAGTCATCCATTGTAATACGAGAGGACTTTGCCTTTTTCTTAAACCTAACTTCATCATTGTTACTTTGTGTACGAGAGTTTCCATCATCATCATCATGATCATCATCCCCACCACCTACATTGACCAAAGGGTCATCATCCATATTAAGTTTCCAACACGTTCTTTAATAGTAGAAGTAGATCCATATGCCCCAGATTCTACTTCTGTGTTGGTCCATTGCCCATCACCATTGGCAGAAACATTTTGAAACACGATTTCACATAGATCAGAGTAAGGTAATGGGTTTGATTGCAATGTTCCCGCCCTTTTATGAATATGTACCTGAAAATCAAAGAATATTCAAATAAATTATTGTTTAGAAAAATGTGACATAAGTGTTAGAATTCTACGTATCAATGCTCACCTGCTTAAAGTCTTCCCATTCTTCTAGTGTTTGGTTGAACATCTTTGTATCTGGATTATATAAGTTTCCTGTTTTGTTTTTCAAGTAAAGCCACCCAACATATTTCGCTTTTAAATTATCAAACCCATTTTGCATTTCCTTTTGAGTGAAGTCCTCACCAAACTTTTCTTTCAATACCCTGCCTAACCTAACCCAAGATGATCTGTACAAGCTACTTCCATTTCTACGGATTGTGTTGAACTCTTCAATGCATCATGTCATTGGACCAATTTTTACGCTGTCTGAGACTCTTCATTGTAGCTACAATAAATACATGTAACAAATAACATTCAATAAACTGATAAACCTTTAAGGATGCTAAATTATTTATGCCAATAATTATACTTAATCAATCTATACACACAATAATTCCACTTATTCAACTAGTGCCAACTACTGATATATAATCTATTCAGACTAGCTACAGTGACTGTGAGGTCAAGTTATAAATTAAACAAACCATGTCAATAAGAACTCGAACAGTAACTTGACCAAATCACTTATAAGCCTAATCCTGAATTGAAATATACAGTATCAATCAGACAAAAAGACAAATAGAGCGACAAACATAAATACTAATCAAATGAGTGATAGTATTAACTAACCTACAAGTCCATAGAAACAGAAAACAATAAGCTCGAACAAATAATCCTCCAAAATAACGAAGTGTATATCAATTCTCTAACACAATTCAAATCATATCAAAACATAACCATATAAAGTGTTACCATTCTAGTACAGCCACTCAACCAACTCAACACACAAACATGAAACTCTTAAACAATTTATCTTATGCTATGTAAGCCAATCGCCAATCGCACGAATACGAAAACCAACAAAGCATAATAAAGTAATAAGATTCCGGAAATTAATCCTCCGGATGAAATGTATATCAATTCGCTAACACAAAAAATTCATAGTCTCACATTAACTACAACTAATTGAAACACAACCATAATCCTAAAAAGTAGACAAGCTAATAATAAAATTATAAATATAAACAAACAACTTATAAGATCCAAGTTGAACAAATATCAACAATATTACTTGGATCATTCAAACTACATAGAACGCAAAATTCGACAACATTTCAAATTTCTTGTACTTATTACAAATTACTTTAACTTTGAGAACATAGATAACCAATTATGAAAACCCAATTTTCATAATCTTTAAACTCACTTAAAAATCACATCTCTTTCAACACTCATTTACAGTTAGAAAACACATTAAATTGCCACATGAAGCAAGCTTGTTGAATGTAGTATGTAGTTTTAAATTTATGTATTTCTATAAGCTAATAAACAAACAACAACGACTAGTGACTTCCTTCTAATAAACGTCCCACAATCACATTAGCATATTTTTTTTCCAAGGACTATTACATAGACCCCGAAAACTATCCAGTTCCAACAATCATCGGAGTTTACACAGATCAAAGTGAAATAATGTGTATACAAAAGTTGACCTTTTAAGATGCTAGTTCAAAATCTCAAAAAGAAAACTAGTCTAACCATCATACATGTAGTTTTCTTGCAAACAAGCTAAAAATACGCAAGCCACCAAAGATCAACCAAGGATCGTAATGATGATGTCAATCTACCAAAGCGTATCCTATATAGATATTCATTTAACTGTGACAGCAAAGACTATTCCTGGCTCTAATGTTCTAGGACCACAGCCATTAACATCATAACGATGAAATCCGAACAAACTCCGCACCACTCTCAAAACCACAGGTGATCAAAACAAAATAGCTACTCTATAATAACTAATCATCGACTAGCTCTATAACATCATTTAATCAAATACAGCCATTACTTTCAATAAACTTCAATCAGCAAAATGAGCACAACAAGCAGCAGAGTAAAAAAAATAACAAATTAATAATATAACAAGGAAAAAGAAATTATTAAAAGAAACTTATGAAACATCACTTTTTCCACATAACATGTTCAACCAAAACACAGAAACATGAAAGAATCAACACCCATCAAGTATAACCCACATAAAAAGCCATTTCTTCTTCGAATTCATACTTACCCATAAAAAGAAACCCTTACCTTTTTGCGGTGGCGGAGAAGGGTGTCGGCGGCGGCTGAGTGGTGAGTGGTGGCGGCTGAGTGGTGGGAGGTGGCGGCTGGGAAGAGATGAGAGTAGGATTTTGTTGATAGAAGTGGAAAAAAGAGTTTATCTATGTCTGAAATATGGAAGAGGAAAGAAGTGATTCTAGCCACTTATCTCTGAAAAAAAAACAAACAGACTTCATTTTTTTTTTGTCTGCCCGCCTGCAGACAAAAGTGGCAAAAAAGAGCTTCCATGAAAAAACAAACAAGGCCTTATTTGAGTAATGGAAATGGCCCCATTGTCTTTGCATTTGTTGTCCAGCAGCATCCATGATTAGAGGTACCCAATATGACCTCACTTTAATCCTTCTATTCTGTTTCGGTACCAACTGAAAAACAAGAGAACACTTTAGCTTATGTGGAATTCCACATTTATATGAAATTAAAATGCAATCGACAAAATAGGGAATTTATGAAAACAGGTAGAATAGTTGCACAGTTAAGAAAATCCATTTTTGTCATAGCTATGTAATCTCTAGCATATTTTTGAAAATCTTTACATCTTTAACACAACAACAGAGCAAGAGTGTAACCAGTTTTAAAATGAAGACTATTCATGTAAACTTTGATATGAGAGATTAAATCTGTAATTTGGTATAGACAATAAGGACCATTCGTGTTAAAAAAAAACTCAACAAAACTATTGATTTTGTTTGAATAATTTTTGTCAGCCAATATCAAATTCGTTATTAAAATGGATTCAGAAAACAAAAAAAAAGGGCCTGTAACGCACATCGGAGAAGACTTCTGTTTAGTACCGTTTGTGATTTTTATCTCTGAAGGATATTCGTACAACTTAAGAAGCTCTGAAGATGCAGTGATAAGTAGACCTTTTAACCCAAATATGCTTTGCTGAAGATGACTTATGCCTGTATGTGTTATAACTATCTCTTCTAAACATTCTAATCGGCCAAAATCTTCAGGTAACTCCTCGAGAAGAGCACAATGATCAAGTTTGAGATACTTCAGATGTTTAAACATACAAATGCTATCTGGAAGATGTTTAATCATTGTAGCTGACAAATCTAGCTTCTCTAAAAATTCTACCTGGCCAATATCCTCAGGCAACTTCCCAAGACAAAAACAATTTGTAACATGGAGACGCTTCAGACGTTTTAACATGCAAATGCTATCCGGAAGATATTCAATTTTCTTACTACTCAACTTTAGCTTCTCTAAACATTCTAATCGGCAAAGATCCTCCGGTAACTTTTCAAGAAGATCACATTGATCAACTGTGAGAGATTTAAGATGTTTTAACATACAAACGCCATCTGGAAGATGTTTTATCTTTGTAGATGACAAATGGAGATCCTCTAGACATTCTAACTGGCCAAGATCTTTGGGAAACTCTGGAATATCGTATTCGAGTGAAAGTTTTGTTAAACATCGTAAACTACAAAGCATGTCTGAAAATTTTTCAAAGTCTGTGCAAGCACATAGACCAAAAGAAATAAGCTTCTCAGTATTACCAACTGATGACGGTAGATATTCATCATAAAAACATTGAAACTGCAACTTTAGGAGATTACTATTGGGGTGCAATGGGCATAGTTCTAGGGACTGCCCAACCAGATGAAGAACGACTAAACTGACTCGGTTCAGATCCAAAGTTAAACTCAAAATCGGTAAACCTCAAACAACCACTTATCTTAAAGTAGACAACTTTTTTGAGACATCCGACGGGAGCGTTAATATCTGCCAACTCATAACAATTTTCAAGATCTAATCTCTCAAGATTTGGAATCATCTCAAGATCAAGGCTCCTCAACCTTGATTTACATAGGCTGAGGAATTTGAGATTTGGACATGCAACAGACACGTGAAGTTCTTCAAAATCAGCACAATTATCAAGAGATAATGTCTCGAGATTTGGAGTCAACCCCAGGTCAAAGGTACTTAACTTTGAGTCACTGATATCCAGATGCTTGAGCTTTTGACAGCTAAAAGGCATGTAAAGTTCTACTAATTTATCAGAACTTCTAAGAATTAACGTCTCGAGATTTGGAGTCAGCCCAAAGTCAAAGGTCGTCAATTTTGACTTAAACAGAGAAAGGAATTTGAGTTTTCTGAGAACCTACCAACAAAAATAAGACAAAAAAATTAACATTAGTGTATTAACAAACCAATAAATTAATAGTATTATTACGAATTAAACAAAACAATTATTCTACCTTTTTTTCTCCCTCTTCCCAAAGTTGTACCATTCTGCTCCAATCTATTTGAAGTCCAACAAGATTGTTTGCTTGAAATGTTTTGGGTAAATACAAGAAAGGGTAATTTGTACATTTCAGATATCTTAAAGAATTTGTGAAGTATTGGGTAGCATCATCCAATTTTGAATCGCTGGCAAGACACGCGTCATCACTTTCATAATCGAAATCCGGTACAAGATTCACATCAAGATATCTAAGTTTCTTCATTTTTCCAACACCTTTCATTACAATTCTCAAATTTACTATTGACGTATTAAGTTTTAGACATCTTGTTGCGCTAGTACCCTGCAATCCATAAACAATGTCCAGAAAAATCATGTCAGACATCAGAACAAATGAGAATGTATTAGTTTTCTCTACATTACAAGTAAACTGATCTTTACCATGTCATTAGCCAATATATCTTCAATTTCCTCGTCAATCCACAATCGGCTATGTCTATTAGGTTCATCAGGGTGCTCACGACGAACAACGTTTTTTCCCATTTCTTCTATATGGTCATGCATGCCCAAGACCTCGTGTTTAGAAATAGTTATGATAGATCTCTGCTCAAGAACTTTTAAACCATTTCTAGCATGAAATCCACAGCATTCAAGCACTCTGATTGCATATTCTTTGCGCTCTCCTTTTAATAAGCATGCAATGTCAAGAAATATTTCCTTATAATCCTCCTCCAGACCGATATAGCTTAGTTCTTGCTTTTCCAGAGTTTCCTTTAAGGGAATTCTTTTTAATCTTTCTATGGCATCTACCCATTCAAGCTTATCTTTACCACAGAGAAACGAGCCCAATACTTTGACTGTTAAGGGCAGACCAGCAGCATAACGTACAACTTCTCCTGATAGTTTTTCGTATCCTTGAAGTGGAATCTCTCTTCCAAATGCAAACCTACTGAAGAGACAAACTGCTTCCTTATCTGATAAGAGATCGATATGTCGAATCACGTTCACTCTGTGAGCGACCAGCACTTGCTCATCTCTTGTTGTAATGAGAATTCTACTTCACGGCTTAAACCACCTAGGATCACCGGCCAACGCCCCAAGTTGTTCTATGTTGTCCACATCATCTAGAACAAGAAGAACCCTTTTACTGCACATCCTCCTTTTCATCATGTTTTTTCCATCATTAACACCATTGACAGTGACGTATTCATTCAGCACATCTAAAAGGACATGTTCTTGTAAAATCTTCAAACCAAACATAGAGGTCTTTGAAACTTCCCTCACATTCTCGACAAAGCTTTTAGCTTCGAAATCAGCAGATAGATGATCAAAAACAGCTCTCGCTGTAGTTGTCTTCCCACCCCCTCCCATGCCCTTGATCCCTATCATGCGAACATCATCAGTACCCATTTCTAAAGCTGAAACAACATCCTTTACTCGAGTCTTCATGCCGACTAACTTTTCATCAAAGTCGAAATTAATGGAGCTTAACTCTAGTGAAATCTCTTGAACAATTTTTTTGATAAAGTTAGTTTGGTACCTGTGTGTATGTAAACAAAAGGGGGGGATCTGTTTAGCAAACACTATATCCCACATAAACAGTGTTTTAGATCTGTAACATACAATCATGTATGAAGCAAAAACATAGTACTATAATAATAATCTTTCATCCATGATCCTTTTTAAACACATATTAGCAAAAACAGAAGTAATGAAGGAATTACCCGTCACTAGTGTTCTTCACCTCCCTCCCAACCAGATTTGATGCTCCTTTCAAAGCTTCTATCCATTTCCCAGCAGCATCTTTGTTTCTGTTTTCCAAAAAAGCTTTTCCAAATGCCCCACGTTGATAGCGGACGTGGGTGGGTTCCACATCAAAAAAGACGGGATAGGCAATTTGTTCGCCAGTCTTTTGACACTCCATGATCTCAACAAGCTCATCCAAGCACCAAGATGAAGAAGCATAGTTCTTTGAGAAAACAATGATGAAGAATCTTGAGTCTTTAATAGCTTGGATAAGCTGGTTGTCGATAGTTTTCCCTTGCTCAATTCTTTCATCGTCTTTGTAAGTGTAAATGCCTTGATCCTTAAGAGCTTCATAAAGATGATCGACAAAGTTTTGACGGGTGTCTTCACCCATGAAGCTTATAAACACGTCATACTTGAAGCTCTTTTGATTGGATGAAGGATCGGATAAACGTAATCTATTTCGAATGGATGAGGTTGAAAGAGATGCCATTGAATTATCCTGTTAAACAAAAAGGGATCTGTTTAGATCTGTAACATACAATCATATATTGAGTGAAAACAGAGTACTATAATAATAATCCTTGTTCCATTATCCTTTTTCAACACATACCCTGTGTAAATAAGTTTGACTAGTGAAAAAAAATTGTTTTTTTTTTACAGAAATAACAACGATATACACTGGATTTTCGTTTAAGAAACAAAAAAATGCATACCTGGTGATTTCGAGAAGGCGGCTGCAGTTATGACTTATTGAGGAAGAAGAAGGATTGATTCACTGGTAAAATGTTTTCTTGGTCAACTTATACCACTCATTTTTCTATCCCAAAGGCCCTACATCCTCTTAAAAAAATCCATTGACCATTTGACCCACAAACTCAGTGGATACTACCAAACTTTTTCTCCGCAGTTTCCTTTTTTTTTTTTTTTTTTTTTAATCAAATTAATTGTTCTAAGTCTAAAAAATATATAAGAAATTTAGATTAAGTTTATTATATTATTTTTACTTGAGATTACTATTACAAATTTTGAAATAGTTATAACTTAAAAATTGATTAGATAAAGGTTAAACTGTCATTTTACAAAAAATAAGATAAAAAAGGTTGTAATGCTGATAATTTTCTTAAACTGCGTTTCTTTTATCGATAGATAATTATTTTAAGACGGAGAAAATATAATGTAGTAATATTATTGTGTTTCCTTTAATAATAAAAAATTAAGCGTCTTTTGTTTGTTAATAATGGAATTGGAGTAGGGATAGGATTCGGTATTGATATAAATAAAGGGCAAATCGCACAAAAATGTATCACATTTAAAGTTAATTCGAATTTTACGTACTCGATTTTATTTTTTTCAATTTAAGATATCGAAGTTATTTTTCGTGCGATGTAAGGTTTTTTGACTTTTCGAAATGTGTTATTGGTAATTTTTAAGCTAAATTGGTTAATTAATGAGATATATCGTTCTAATTGAGCATTTAAAAGCCATTTGGGCTAACATTATGACAGGTAATCGCTTTTGTAAAGTTGAAAAAACCTTGTATTGCGAAAAAAACAAAAAAAAAAACTTTGATACCTTTTTGGGAGAAAAAAAAGTTGAGTACCTAAAATTAAAATTAACATAAAGTGTGATACCTTTTTGTGCAATTTGCCCAAGAAATGAGGTGATAGAAACTAATTAATAAATGAATATTAATTATTTATAAATCTAAATCTATATAAAAGAAGGTTTTATCAAATGTGACTCAGATTGTGATGTCATATGTGACGTGACAAGAAGAGATGATTCAACATGCCAAGATGAAAATAATATATACACCGGATATGAACATAACTAAAAAGAATATTTTTTATTTACCTTCTTATAATATTCCGTAAGTTTTTTATTTCAAACCCTTTAACTATTAAAATTTTAATATAATTCATATTTAAAATATAATATCAATCGACATAAACATGTAAAAAAACATATATTAATTGATATTTTTAAGAGTAAACTGCAAAATACATCTCTGTGGTTTACAGTTTTTGAGACCTTACATCCCTGTCAGCAATAGTTTGCACCTTACATGCTTCGTTAGTCAAACGTTTGCCATCATACATCCCTCGTTTACAATAAGGACTAACGGTGCAATTTATTTCTTCGTTATCTCTTAACGAGACAGAAAATATTACATCGTTACCAACGGTATTTGCACCGTTAGTCCTCTTTTTGCGTTTTTTTCCTTTTTTTTACGCTTTTTATCCGTTTTTTGTACGTTTTATCCGTTTTTTGTCAGATTTTTTCCGTTTTTTGTACGTTTTATCCGCTTTTTGTCAGTTTTTTACGTTTTATCCTTTTTTTTACGTTTTATCCATTTTTGTACGTTTTTTGTATGTTTTATCTGTTTTTTTTACGTTTTATCCGTTTTTTGTTAGTTTTTTCTGTTTTGTGTACGTTTTTATTTGTTTTTTCTGCATTTTATCCGTTATTTGTAACTTTTTTTACGATTTATCTGTTTTTTGTACGTTTTATCCGTTTTTTCTACATTTTATCCGTTCTTTGTCAGTTTTTTACGTTTTATCCATTTTTTATACGTTTTATCCGTTTTTGTCTGTTTTTTTACGTTTTATCTAATTTTTTGTACATTTTATCGGTTTTTTACGTTTTTATCCGTTTTTCATCAGTTTTTCCCCTTTTTTGCACGTTTTATCCGTTTTTTGTACGTTTTATCCGTTTTTGTCAGTTGTTATCCGTTTTTTGTACATTTTATTACCTTTTCTTTATGTTTTTATCAGCTTTTTTACAAAAAATAAAAAAACAGAAAAAAAAAAAAAAAAAAAAAAACTAATACGTATAAAAAACGGAAAAACTGACAAAAAAGGATAAAACATACAAAAAATGGATAAAACGTAAACAAAAGTAACCGGATAAATCAAAAAGAAAAAACGACAAAACGGATAAAACATACTAAAACGCGAAAAAATCAAAAATGGATAAAACGCTGACAAATGGCGGATAAAACGTAAAAAACGACATAAAACGGATAGAATGTAGAAAAATGGATAAACGAAAAACGGACAAAACTGGCCAAAAAGGATAAAATGTAGAAAAACGGATAAAACGATAAAACGTACAAAAAACGGACATCTGGATGAAGCGTACAAAAACGGATAAAAGCGTACAAAAAATGTAAAAAGCGAAAAAATTTGACAAAATGGATAAAACTTACAAAAAGGATAAAGCGTAAAAAGCAAAAAAACGAATAAAACATACAAAAACGGATAAAAAAGTAAAAAAAGCGATATACGGTACAAAAGCGGGAAAAAACTAACAAAAATGTAACACCCAAATTTCAAAATAATGATTTATCATAATATTTTAATGCTTCCTAGTCAACCAATGTTATTCTTATAAACTCTTCGTTAGTTAAAAGGGACCTCTCATGAAATAAGTTTTACATCAACAAGGACCATCTATGTAATAGCTTTACTAGCAGGGACTAGTTTTGCCAAATGATGAAACTTATATTATAACTTATCTGAATCCTATAGAAGTATAAGGATACCTCATTTTACTCTTTATCTCTTTCCTTCTCTTCTCTGCTTCACGTTGGACACGCAAACCACAAGAACAAGTTAGGGTTTTGTTTCTACTTTAGAAGTAAGCAAAGTTTAAGCAAGATATCACCTCATACAATTTCAAAAGCATTATATTCTAGGGTTTCCACGAATCAATTTGAGGTAAAATCATAACCTTGTTCTTTAATTCGTGTTTTAGAGCTACCCATTAGTGGGTAATGCTTACAGATTATATCTTGATGTCATATATGGGGTTTCATAGAATTTTACATGATTATGTTAAGTTTTGATTTTTGAGAAATCACCAAGATTGCTAGTAATCATGTATAATTGTTTAGAAAAGTGATGGGTACCTTGTTAAGGTGCTATAACACCATTTTGTGGTGTAAATTTTCAGGAAATATGCTTATCTTATTATATAAGCCACGAACCAAACACCCCCTTATGGCCTAGTATACTTCTAAAGCTTGTTTATGACAAGTTAAGTCTTATTTTAAGTAAGCTCTATGTTATTTACGTGTTCCTAGGTTGTTAAGGTTAGCCGGGGACGTTTATGGGAGCCCGTGATAGATTACAAGCCATATCAAGGTGAGTAACATATATAAGATTAGAAACGGGACTAAAAGAGCCCGTTAGGTATACCATATGTGTTATGGTACTTACGTTCGTGTTTTGTTATATGCTTATGTATTACACTTTTGTTACGAGTTTATGATAAGTGAGCACATAATTATGTTGAAGTATATATCATGAGTAGAATTGGATCTCGCGATATGAGATTATATATGAAATAATTTAGACGAGTCAAAACAGCCTGTAACGACCCGTGTGGTCTTAGTAACATGTTTTTAGCATAAATGATGTATCATTGCTCATTTTAACAGGTCTTTAGTAGCTCGTTAGAAGTGCGACATATCTCGTGGTACTCATATTTAATTTTTATAATATGTTATGTGTTATACTTATGTTATGAGTTCGCATTAGTATATTTGCATATTATGAGTCTTAATGACTTACATGGTATGTATTTGTTTGTGAAATAAAGTAGACGGGTCAAAACAACCCGTTATGACCCATGTGGTCTTAGTAAAATGATTTTGAAATAAAGTAGACGGGTCAAAACAGCCCGTTATGACACATGTGGTCTTAGTAAAATGATTTTGGTCAAAATATTATGTTATTACTTGTTCAGCGTCCTAAGTGGATGACATGACTATAAGAGTCATACATGTGTTCCAGACAAAGTTGAAACTAGATATCCTTAGTGGGTGACTTGCATAATTATATGCATTATGACCCAAGATGGATTTGACGTCCTAAGTGGACGACATGTCACATCTGTTGTTCTAGACAAAGTTGGAACTTAGACCTCCTTAGTGGAGAATCGAGCCTCTGAATAGCAAAAGTTTCAAAATGGAACTCGAGACATCCTAAGTGGGTGATTAGTATGTTTATATGGCTCGTCAGTTATGAAAAGCACAACTAGATATGAAAAGTCTCAAAAACGGGACTTTATGTCCTAAGTGGACAACTAAAGCATATATGATGCTAAATTGAACCAAATACTGGTTCACCTTGTCCCAAGTGGACAACTAGTATGTTCAAGGTAAGCACGATACATTTTGGCATTATGATGAAGCATCTAGCCCCCAAGTGCATGTTACGATGCAAGAGTAGATTCCCGTGAGGAATTAGTGGTGTTAAGCACCAAGATAGCTACGCAGGGGAAAGTTGTTATGAAGCAACATCTAGTAACATTGATATGTTTATTTTCAGTTTTATATATGTTATTTCACTAAGCTTTATGCTTACGTTGCTTCATTTATGTTTTTCTTATAGGTGAGATCAAGTTTAAGGCATAAGGTCGCGGTTTAGCTATCGATGGAGCTCATGGGTAATTGAGCTTATCCTAAACCCTCTCTAATACCACGAAACGCCTAGGACAAATGTTTTAATATCATGTTTTATATAAACGCAAAATTAATGAAGTTTATAACTAGTTATGTCATGTTTTACAAATTAAAAGGGTGTTTGGCATAGTGCCATTGCTACCCGTACCCTTTTGACACATATCTCCGGGTGTAGTTATGTTGTATAATGTATGCACAATTTTAGTTTAGTAATGATATGTGTTTTGAGTTTTGGCTAAGAAAAATTGGTTTATCAAATGGTGATGTGCAGAAAACTAGTGTAGAAATGTGCATGTGGACCATACGGCCGTATGGTATAAGTCCATACAGCCGTATGCTCAAAAAAATGTATTTTAGGTAGTTTATGTAAAAAGGTCCATACGGCCGTATGCAATTTTTGCATACAGCTGTATGCTATCAGAGGAAAACCATACAGCAGTATGCTAAAAAAACAAAAAAACTTAGTATGTGCGTTTAAAAAAAACGGATTAAAAGAGTAAAAAAATGGAAAAAAACGCAAAAAGAGGACTAACGGTGCAAATACCGTTAGTCCCGAAGGGTAACGGTGTAATATTTTATGTCTCGTTAAGAGATAACAAAGAAATAATTTGCACCAGTAGTTCTCATTGTATAAGCGAGGGATGTATGATGGCAAACGTTTGACCAACGAAGGATGTAAGGTGTAAACTATTGCTGACAAGGATGTAACTATGTAAGGTCGCAAAAACTGTAAACCACAAAGATGTATTTTGCAATTTACTCTATTTTTAATATGTAAAATTATATTCACTATGTTCATCTTTTCGTCACGATAAATACGAATATAGATATATCTAAACTACTTTATAATACATTTAGGACTTGCTATAAGAGGAAGTCTTAAAAAAATTAAGACAACAAACATTGCTATAAAAAGAAGTTTTAGGCGAATGACGTTTTTGGATCCGAACATTTAGGCCAATGATGTGAAAACTGATGCGGTTGATAGTTCAGGTGGTAATAGCGACGGTACTTAGCCGCAAAGCTCTAAATGACTTTGTTGTTGCGTCTCTGGTTGGTGGTTTCTTTAATAAGCAGATTCATGGTCTGATGAAAGTATTACATGTGGTGTCGGTAGTGTGTGATGTGTATGGGAGGTGAGATTTGAGATGTAAGTAAGTTGTTAGTTCTTAGGTCTAATGTTGGTGGGGGGAATGGTTTTGTTTTTTTTTTTTTTTTTTTTTTTTTTTTTTTTTTTTTTTTTTACGATGGTAAACATTGTGTTTGTCTATTCCCTTTTTGCTTGAATTTTGAAAATGTGTGTTAAGAGTTTTAGACCAATGCTTATTTTGGTTGGTTTATTAAAGATCTAAATCAAATAATGTTATTGAGGCCAGTGATGTTGCTTATTGAAGCCAATGATTTTGCAGTTTATCATAGATCTATAAATGTAATATTTGCAGCGTTTCGGCTCTATAATATTCTGCCGTTAATTATGTTTGTTGTTGTATTTGGATTTTTTTAGAGGATTCGATGATTAATTTTCCAATAAAAAGTTATATTAAGTTATGCAAGTTTAGAGAGTTTCAAGTCAAAGGATGACGGTGTGTGACTTCTACACTTTGCAAATTGTGATTCTTAGATAATGATGAATGGATATTATTGCTTCTTTTGTAGTAAGGTAGTTAGTTTTCAAGCATTTTGTTTGTGTTTATCAAAAGTTCTTTGATTATCGTAGAAAGATGAGATCGAGTTTTGGAACTCTTCTTACCTGAAAAAGAGACTGACAAAAAATGTAGTTTTAGAGTAGCACAAAAAGATAATAATAAATCTGTATCAAATTTTCAAAAGGCTTGAATAAGCATTGAGAGTCGTATTTTAAAATCACTATAAAAGTTGTGATGACATTATTTCTACTAACCAATAATTTTAATTATTAATGGATTAGTAATTACAAGATGATCTTGTAAAGGCGAGTAGAATAAAGCATTGATGTCACAAACTTGATTCTTAATTTGGAAGTAATTACATAAAACACTAGAACATATATGAAAAAGTTTAACTCATGCCTGAAATGGCATTGTTAAATAGTTGTTAAACAATCAACAAACCAAACGCAATTTAATGTTTTGAGTCATTGTTATATTTAGCTTAAAAAACTTGATAGTTGTCAAATGAACCTTCGGAAATAACCAATATTTCGGTTATTGGCTAGAAACGATAAAGGAAGAACATGCGGGTCTCAAGGTCAGCATATTATTCAGAATATTAAAAGTAAATTTCGAGAAATGAGTATGATGGAATAAAGTAGCGACGAAATTGAATGAATGTCGTAATAGAATAAATGAAGTAATGGAATGACACATTACGGTTATAATTATGTTTGGTTATTTTCATAGATTGGAATGGAATCGATATTATATATTTTTTTGTTTGGTGGGTAGTTAATAAAGGATTTTTATGTAATTATGATTCCATTCCAAGATGTAATGGAAAAAAATAAGGGACCCTTAATGAATGAAAATGGTTGTTTTTAATGTAATGAGTGATTACATGTAATGAGTCATTGCAACTGACAATTGTAAACAAACATAATTTTTTCATTCCGTCGTAATAATCTTTTCCATTTCTACTCTCATTACGCCGTACCAAACACTATCAATCTTTTAGATTTGAGTAAGTCAGTGTGTTTTACTCAATGGATATATCAATCTTTTAGATTTGAGAATGGTGACTGACCAGTGTAGGATTTGAGTAAGTCAATGTGTTTTACTCAATGGCTATATCAATCTTTTAGATTTAAAATTTGTCTCGGCAATTTTATTTATACTCAAATGATAGATAATTTATTACCTAAAATCAAATGCTAAATTATCTATACTACTTCATAATATATTTAGGACTTGTTTATATGGAAAACTTAAAAAATTCAGATTACACACTTGCTTATAATGAAAATATTTGATCAAATACTAATATTAGTAACCGACATTTTTACAATGAAATTAAATTATGTAATTAATAATATAAATGATTGTAACCGAAAAAATTTAAAATACAATTAAGTAAATAATTTTATTAATTTTCAGCTACACAATTTTAAATTCACATTAAATTATAGGTTATTTATTTTAGAGTAAATTACGCCGTTCGTCCTTGTGGTTTGCGTTGACCGCAGACGTTCGTCCTTTGACAAAAAAATTTGCACCGTTCATCCTTAAGTGGCAAACGTTATGCGCCGTGGGTCAGTATTTCCTTCGACTACACGAGTAGGTCGTTAAGCCACCTCATGTGATACCCATGTGAGGGTATATCCGTCATTTCACACTTCATCTTCTTTATTTATTCATCCTCATCTCCAATCATCACCAACCACTCTCTTTCTTCCATTCATCCCACAATTCATTATCATCGTCAGGAACCAAAACAAATACAAAAACCATCTCTTTACCAAAACTATTATCATCATCTAAGAAAAAAAAATATAGCACAAAAAAAATCAACTCTTTACAAAAATCATTATCATCAACAAGAACCAAAAAATCTACACAAACCCATTTCATGATTAGGAACAAAAAAGCTAATACAAACCCACTTCATTACCCGTCTTTCTTGTTTCTTGTTTCTTGTTTTACTTTTCCTGCGCCTCGTTTTCCTCTTCCCAAAAAAGTGATATATCATCATTTACCCCCCCCCCCCTCCTGTTCCTCCTTCCCAACGCAAGCCAACTACAAAACATGATATGTCATTTTCTCATCTTTCCCAGAGATGTCACGAGAAAGGTTAAAGTGGAGCGAATGATGGAGACCGATGCTCGGTTTGGCTACCCACGAGATCGAGATCAAAAGAAAGTGGTCAAAGCTTCCTTCTTCTTCCTCTATTTATACCACCGATCCACAAAGGACTCCACACACTCACCAAATCAGATGCAAAAGATATGGTTGCTCGAGGCTTAGTTGTGGATTTTCTTGCTTGGATGTGGACTTGGTTAATTAGTATTTGGGTCTAAACTTATTAACAAGAACCAAAAAAATCTACACAAACCCATTTCATGATTAGGAACAAAAAAGCTAATACAAACCCACTTCATTACCAAATCTGTGGTGGTGGACTGAATTTCCAGGTGGTTGACCGGAATGGTTGTGACGGATTGGTGGTGATTTTTACCACCCAAATTCCACCAAAATGTGAGGATCGCCCTTAGATTAGTAGAAATTAAAGCATTCATCTTTAATGCTTAGAGTGTGAACCGGTAGTATATTAGATTCTAGAATTTGTTTTGTGATGCATTCGAGATGCAAGTGAGGCTACACTTGTGTAGTTAGGAATAACTAAATGATAAGAGGCATTAGGATAACCCTTGTTTGATACCGTATTATAATTACTTCTTCCACATCGGTTGAGTAATTCCCAGCACCCTTTTGCGTTGTACTCATCTTTAGTACACGATACCCATAGTTAACCCCCCAGAGCCTATCCTTTTCGGTTCTCGTGATATTTCGGTTTTAGGAATATCAATGAAGAAGCATTGTTTACACCACCCCGAATATACACCCAAATCGCCTTAGCCCACCCATGCACTCACTTTTAGTGCAAATGTTTGTTATCACCCTAAACCCTTAGTTCAATTATCTAGTTGCTTGCATAAGTTGCTAAGTCGAGTCATATCCTTTGTATACAGTTTTGGGATGATTGGGATTCATGGGAAAAGTTAAAGTTTATGAATTGACGGAAGGGAATTAAAAATTCAAATTCCCTTTGTTTGCATAATAATGTACTCCAAGTGTTTTGATCTTTTCAAATCGGGTCAAATTAGTGTTAGAGTAATAAAAACTTAAGTGTAGGGATATGCACGTAAATCCCTAGTATTTTGATGTTATCGTAGAGGATGGTAGAGTAAAAGTGTATGAAAAAAAAAAACGGGCTACCATCCTACATCTATCCTTTAAATTTATGTTTGTTTATTTCCGTTACCTAGAGTTTTAGAGTGTCGAGTCTTGGCTTAGCAACGCCATTCTTCATATGCAGTTAACATAAAGATTTTTGACTTACCACCACTAAATAGCCTATCCCACCAAACTCTTATTTCCCTACCGTAAGCCTAACATTACAACCCTTTAAAGACCTCTTTGATAGTCTTTCCTAGGTGCTTACGCCAAAGCGATGGAGGTTTGATCTATTCTCAAGCCTATGGTAATCTATGTACTAGGACCGGTTAATGAGTGTTTATCTTCCATTTCCTATTTGTTATATTTCATATATACACCCGAGAGAGATGTGAGTATCCAAACACCCCATGTGAGGTGCTAGTATGTAATTTCGTGCTTGTTATGACTTTTTCGGGGCTTATATGTGTTGTGGACCGTTTTGAATTAATGCTTCATGACCCTAACTTATAAATTAATTGGCTAAAAGCACATTTGCTTGAGGACAAGCAAATAACAAGTGTAGGGATATTTGATAAGGTTTTAAAGGGTACCATTTTGAGAGGTCGTTTAAGTCCTTATTTGATCACTTTGTATCCGTTATTGCTTAATATCGTTCCTTTTCACTTTTTAGGTCTCGTGAAGGCAAAATCTTTGGAATGGCACTTATTTGAAAAGCGAATATATGAAGAAAATGGCCAAAGTCAAATCGAGACACTCAGATTCTTGAAGTTAGAAGCGGCGTCGGTGCTAATGGCGACGCCATCCCAAGATTTTGTGACGGTCCGAACCCAAAACTCTATTATTTTCAAGCGGCGGCGTCGGTTGTAAAGAGTAGGCCGTCGCTACTCGAGGCGGCCTAGATGCAATCAGACGTCGAGAAGCTGAAGAGGCGGCATCACGGACATAAGGTGACGCCGTCGCAAGGTTGCGTGGCCAAGACGAAACCCAATGGCGGCGACACGGCGGCGTCACTAAACATAAGGTGACGCCGTCGCAATCGTAATCTTATATATAGAATCCGAATTTTTCAGTCTTTAGGGGAGAGTCTTTGGGTGAAAACCAAAACCGAACCTAAGGTGTCTTGTACAGTATTTTAGGGTTTTAAACCCTATCTTACATCAAGTTAAGTCTTTACTTCATTAATTCAATTATGTCTTTGATTATTTGTGTGTATGCTTGCATGTTCTCCATGTCCGGCTAATTTATTTGTGTGTTTGCTTAGAAAGTATGAAACTTAATTATTGAATATTGATTGGTTGTTTCTTATCTTAGTTGATTAATGATCTAGTAATGCGATAGGTCATTAGTTGTGTACTTAATGCTTGATTCATCTTTGTGAACCTTAGAATATAATTACTTGAGTAGTTGTAGGCTAAACCATCCAAAGAGTGCCTTAGAGTAGGAGTTTATCATCCCTAGTGGGTTTGTAGACGAGACCCTTTGGTAAGTTCAAAGAGTTAGGGATAAATGCATACCCTACATCTTTAGACACACAACGACTAGGAATAAGGGCGTGACAACTCAACCATCAGTAGGAGATAATTAAGGAGTAGTACAACCTAAGTAAACACATCTTTAAACTATCATTCGAGCACACATTAATTAGACATAGACTCCCACAACCTTAGTTTAGATAATTAGATAATAGTAGAGTAATCGATAGAAATACCAACCCCCAAATCAATACCAGAGATTAGTACCTTTCCATTTCATAAAACATAAAAGATAAAAATAATCTTCCTCAACCTTAACCTTAGCGTAGTAACTCCTTACTAGCATTCCTATTCCCCTAGAGAACGATATCAATACCCGTGGCTTACCCTAATTACTACACTACAGCGATTAGGTTCACTGCCTAGGGTGTTATAAAACTTGCTCGAAGAAATGGAAGTTTCCTTGACCCGAACGCGTGTAGCGTTATCATGTTTTTGGCCCGTTCGGTGAATAGAATAGCTAGTTAGTAGTCCACCTCGTTTAGGTTCTTTGCTTGATTCCTATCAAGTAAATTTTTCTCAATTTTTAGCTTTCTCGTAGTCTATCCCCCCTTCGTGACCTCGTTAGTAAAACCATCATTCACCATGATCCGTATTTTCCATCGAAGATTCTTCACTCTACCCGTTCCCAATCCCGAGATTGAAGCACGCAATCCACAAAACCCTTCACCCACTCATCATTTTGGTAATCACCTAGGGCATAATGAGATAAATTGGCAACAACAAAGTCCTTTCTTTTACTCCGATTCTGATGAGGAATTTGATTATGGTGAGGCATTTGATAGCGGAGAGGTCATTAATGAAATTGAGGAAGACCCCTCCCAATGTTTTGACCCTAGGTGTAGGATTGAGAAAGATGGCCCCTTTAACATGCAATTCCCTTGCAAAATAGGACTAGAAGGGTTCGATGCTTATTTGAATTCATTCTTACCTTTAAACTTAATCTCAAGGGACCTATACAACAAAATCAAGGTCAATGAGTTAACTTATCAAGGGAACAATGTTGTTGAAGCGGTCTCATTTATTTGCGTGTTTGTTGGAAGCTTTGCTTATTTGGTAGAGTTCATGGTCTTAGAAGACTTAGGAGAATTTATAGATAAGGACCTCACTCAAGTAATTTTTGGAAAACCTTTTAAAAAATTGACTAGGTTGAATGAACGGATGATTGATGGTCTAATTACATTCTCTGATGAAGTTGAAGATTTCGTCTACCAAATGCCACGCGCTCATCCTAGGATTAAACATAAGGACATCGAGGTTTGTAATAGAATGACCCCTATTCCATTGCTTAGTGAAAGGGATAAGCAGAGTGGGCTTAGATACCCATATGAGAAAACTAAGCGGTATTACAAAAATTTCCTTGAATTAGGAGATGATTACAAAAAGAGCGAAAAGCGTTGGAATGGCTTAAGTATGAGCAGCGAGAGGATAGGTGAGGAAGCGATGGGAGCACCGCGACTATGAGTCTAGCTACAAGACTCTTAAATAAAGAAATGGAGGCAACCCATGTTTAATTGTTTGCTTGTTAGTGTCTTATATCTTTTATTAATTGTTTATCCTCATGTTTAAATTTGTAAAAATGCTTTATTTTGTTTTAACCTCGTCTTAATTGCATATAAAGGTATTTTACATAAGGGATAAGTGTAGGGAGGATTACACGCGTTTTCAAAAGAAACGTAAACATGAGAATAACAATTAACTAAAAGATATTTATGTTTGTTTGTTCGAGTCAAATGCTTGTATCGAGTCATAATGGATGTTTTGCGAGTTGTTTGATTCTAAAGATGTAAATTTTCGGAATTTTTTCAGAAAATCGAACCGAGTTTTGTCAGGGATAACGGCAGTGATTGCAACTGGCGCGGGAAGGAGTAAAAACATCGATTACTTTTCTCGTTTTTGAGCTACTTATAAATTTTGGAATTTTCCGGTCTTAATTTTCTTAGAAATTCCGTAAACATCCATTCCACAAGCATTATATCCTAGTTTAAATCGAGTCTTATATATATTCTTACCACCGATTTTACCTTGAAGGTTTCGTTTGTTTTCTTCAACTGTGCGAGTTTAGTTTGTCGGGAAGAAGTTACATAAGATTAGAAGGAGCTTTTCACGCAATAATTCTTCTTGGAAAAGAGTTTAACCACCACTTTACACGGATCCTACCGAGAGCTAATCGGAGTATTAGTTTCTTTCGTTTTAATTACCTTCTTTTATCATAACTTTGATACTTTCGGGGAACATTGGGGACAATGTTCAGTTTAAGTGTAGGGAGGGAAAATAAAACGGGAACTTTGAAACTATGCTTATCCTTGACTATTTGCTTTGTCCAATTGTGATTGTGCAATAAACCATGAGAAAATGTCGGTTAGGGTAATTTTGGCACCAAATTTAAAATTTTTTATGACATATAGGAGTGGGCCATTAGTCTTAACAAAAGCGTCTCATGGATAGGAAGTTATATGACTAGCACAAAACCCTTTACCACCCAAATTCCACCAAAATGTGAGGATCGCCCTTAGATTAGTAGAAATTAAAGCATTCATCTTTAATGCTTAGAGTGTGAACCGGTAGTATATTAGATTCTAGAACTAGTTTTGTGATGCATTCCGAGATCGCAAGTGAGGCTACACTTGTGTAGTTAGGAATAACTAAATGATAAGAGGCATTAGGATAACCCTTGTTTGATACATGTAATATAATTACTTCTTCCACATCGGTTGAGTAATTCCCCACACCCTTTGCGTTGTACTCATCTTTAGTACACGATACCCTAGTTAACCCCTCAGAGCCTATCCTTTTCGCGGTTCTCGTGATATTTCGGTTTTTCGGAATATCAATGAAGAGCATTGTTTACACCCCACCCCCAAATATACACCCAAATTGCCTTAGCCTACCCCTTATGCACTCACTTTTAGTGCAAATGTTTGTTATCACCCTAAACCCTTAGTTCAATTATCTAGTTGCTTGCATAAGTTGCTAAGTCGAGTCATATCCTTTGTATCAGTTTTGGGATGATTGGGACTCATGGGAAAAGTTAAAGTTTATGAATGTGACGGAAGGAAGCGTAAAAATTCAAATTCCCTTTGTTTGCATAATAATGTACTCCAAGTGTTTTGATCTTTTCAAATCGGGTCAAATTAGTGTTAGAGTAATAAAACTCAAGTGTAGGGATATGCACTGTAAATCCTAGTATTTTGATGTTATCGTAGAGGATGGTAGAGTAAAAGTGTATGAAAAAAAAAACATACGGGCTACCATCCTACATCTATCTTTAAATTTATGTTTGTTTATTTCCGTTACCTAGAGTTTTAGAGTGTCGAGTCTTGGCTTAGCCATTCTTCATATGCAGTTAACATAAAGATTTTTGACTTACCACCACTAAATAGCCTATCCCACCAAACTCTTATTTCCCTACCGTAAGCCTAACATTACAACCCTTTAAAGACCTCTTTGATAGTCTTTCCTAGGTGCTTACGACAAAGCGATGGAGGTTTGATCTATTCTCAAGCCTATGGTAATCTATGTACTAGGACCGGTTAATGAGTGTTTATCTTCCATTTCCTATTTGTTATATTTCATATACACCAGAGAGATGTGAGTATCCAAACACCCCATGTGAGGTGCTAGTATGTAATTTCCGTGCTTGTTATGACTTTTGTGGGGCTTATATGTGTTGTGGACCGTTTTGAATTAATGCTTCATGACCCCTAACTTATAAATTAATTGGCTAAAAGCATATTTGCTTGAGGACAAGCAAATAACAAGTGTAGGGATATTTGATAAGGTTTTAAAAGGTACCATTTTGAGGGGTCGTTTAAGTCCTTATTTGATCACTTTTGTATCCGTTATTGCTTAATATCGTTCCTTTTCACTTTGTAGGTCTCGTGAAGGCAAAATCTTTGGAATGGCACTTATTTGGACGGAAAGGCGCGAATATATGAAGAAAATGGCCAAAGTCGAAATCGGAGACACTCACGATTCTTTGAAGTTAGAAGCGGCGCGTCGAGGTGCTAATGGCGACGCCGTCCCAAGATTTTGTGACGGTCCGGAACCCAAACTTCGTATTTTCGCGACGGCGTCCGGTTGTAAAGAGTAGGCCGTCGCTACTCAGGCGGCCTAGATGCAATCCGGCGGCGTCGAGAAGTGAAGAGCGGCGTCACGGACATAAAGGTGCGCCGTCGCAAGGTTAACGTGGCCAAGACGAAACCCTAATGGCGACGGCGTCACTAAACATAAGGTGACGCCGTCGCAATCGTAATCTTATATATAGAATCCGAATTTTTCAGTCTTTAGGGGAGAGTCTTTGGAGTGAAAACCTAAAACCGAACCTAAGGTGTCTTGTACAGTATTTTAGGGTTTTAAACCCTATCTTACATCAAGATAAGTCTTTACTTCATTAATTCAATTATGTCTTTGATTATTTGTGTGTATGCTTGCATGTTCTCCATGTCCGGCTAATTTATTTGTGTGTTTGCTTAGAAAGTATGAAACTTAATTATTGAATATTGATTGGTTGTTTCTTATCTTAGTTGATTAATGATCTAGAAATGCGATAGGTCATTAGATTTGTGTACTTAATGCTTGATTCATCTTTGTGAACCTTAGAATATAATTACCTGAGTAGTTGTAGGCTAAACCATCCAAAGAGCGTCTTAGAGTAGGAGTTTATCATCCCTAGTGGGTTTGTAGAAGAGACCCTTTGGTAAGTTCAAAGAGTTAGGGAGAAACGCATACCCTACAACTTTAGACACACAACGCAACTAGGAATAAGGATGTGACAACTCAACCATCGATAGGAGATAATTAGAGTAGTACAACCTAAGTAAACACATCTTTAAACTATCATACGAGCACACATTAATTAGACATAGACTCCCACAACCTTAGTTTAGATAATTAGATAATAGTAGAGTAATCGGTAGAAATACCAACCCTCCCCAAATCCAATACCGAGAGATTCGTACCTTTCCATTTCATAAAACATAAAAGATAAAAATAATCTTCCTCAACCTTAACCTTAGCGTAGTAACTCCCTACTAGCATTCCTATTCCCCAGAGAGAGCGATATCAATACCCGTGGCTTACCCTAATTACTACACTACAACGATTAGGTTCACTGCCTAGGGTGTTATAAAACTTGCTCGAAGAAAAGGAAGTTTCCTTGACCCCGAACGACGCGTGTAGCGTTATCAACGTCGCAATTCCTCATGCTCTACCAGACTCATCCTATAATGTGGCCTGTTAGGCAATTGTGAACCAGGCTCTAAATCAATATGATGTTGGATGTCACGCGCAAGGGCAAACCGTCGAGCAAATCATCGAGAAAAACATCGAGAAAATTCCTTGAGTAAAGGAATCATAGCCTCGAAGATTTCGCTATCTTCAACTACCTCATTCCCTATTAGCACAAAGACTTCATCTCCCTGCTCCAACTCGTCCTCAAACTGGGAAAGGGTTAGTAAAGTACCGATGGGCTTGTTAACTAGTTCTTTGGGCTTATTTGGCATCAATGTTATCTTCACACCATCAAATAGGAAACTATAAGTATTAGTTAAGCCCATTATGATTTGTGTTGCGATCATACTCCCAAGGTCTACCCAGTAATAAGTGACAAGCATCCATGGGCACCACATCACACCAAACATTATCTTTGTAGGTTGTCCCAACAGAAAATAGAACAAGGACGCGTTTGAAACAGTAACCTCACCACCTTTCTTAAGCCACTATAATTTGTAAGGTTTGGAACGGGTCTCTGTCTTCATCCCAACTTCAAGCCTTCTTGAGATATCAAATTATCACAACTAGGGTCAACCACAAAGGTGCACACCTTACCGAGATAGTCTGGTCGAGTGAAAGATGTTGTGTGCACAGCCAATCATCACCAATAGCTTTTGGTGTTAAGCAAGAGCGCCTTACCACAAAGCTACCCCACATCTCCATTCACAACTTCTTCTTCATACTCAACATCTTCATCAAATGTTGGGCCTTCTTCATAACCTCATCGACCACGTCATCAACTTCCCAGTATACATATTGCCATCGGATCGACAAATAGGTGCCTTTTCCTGCCTTCTTACATTACATTGTCGGTGACCGGGTTCACCACAGTTAAAACACTTCAAGGTACTACTTCCAACCCCTTTAGAAACCGGTCCAAATTGCTACCACCTGTCTCGCTGATTAGGAACAAAGCGTGATGTTACGTTATCGAACCGAGAACTACCTCATGTTATAGCAGGATAAGAGGAACCTCCCACACGTCGGTTTTGTTTTTCAAAAGATAATGCACGTTGATATGCATCGAAAGTGTCACGGATCAAACATGTTAACAAAATCCATGATCTGGACTCTTAAACCACCAATGTAACGGGAGACTAGTTGTTCATCAGTCTCTTGAATATCATTCCTTGCAATTAATTGGTAAAATTCGGTTGTGTAATCTTCAACAGTTTTGGCCCCTGTTTGGTCTCAGAATCGCTGGTACATCAACCGTTGGTAATTATGAGGAATAAAGTTGGCTCTCATGCACTTTTTCATCTTCCTCCAAGTCGTGACTCTTGGCTTTCCAACTCTCTCGCGTCGGTTTCAATTCTTGTTGCCACCATGCGGATGCCCTACCCGTAGCACGGTAGCGATCGGTGAAACCTTCTTGTTTTCGGGAATCTCTTTGAATTCAAACACTTCTTGACCGCAACAAGCCAATCAATGAACCCTCGATTCAAAGTATCCCCATCAAACTCAAGAATATTGACCCAGATTCCCAACGCCTATTATCCTCCCTTTCATTTTGCCTTGGTCGCTTTCTTGTTGTTCATCGAAGATGCCGTCACCCTAACCGAAGCGGATTTTTCACTGTTCGTCTTCACTTTCCGACGGTTACGATTCACGAGGCCTTCTTTGACTCATTAAGTCACCATCGATCGTTAATTGATCAACAAACTGACCCATTCGCTCCTCCATTCTTGCCATAAGACGCTGCTCAAATTCTTGTTCATAGGCGTCATTAGTATTCCTATTCCTCCTTGGAGGCATAATGATTAGGAACTTTTAGCTCTGAAACCAACTATTTTATGAGTTATTTGCATTTTAGTGTTTTTTCGGGTTTTTTTGGACTTTGTTTATGCAATAACTTTCGGCCCGTTTGTCTTTTAAGGCCCGTTTCTGTTTTGTATTCCTATTTAATAGTTCCTTTGTAATGTGGGATAATCAGTTTTATGAAATACCAAAAGTCTATTTTTGGCAGTATAATCGGCATTCGGGTGAATCAACGATTATTGGTAGGATCGTTCCTGGTATTCGTGTGAATCAACAGGTCCGATTTTTGTTATCTCGTTATTTAGTCTACATCAGATTATTATGTAAGTGGAAGATTAGGATTATTATAGGGTTAATATTTAGAAATACAGGTTCATGTAATGGTTTTATAAGAGTTTTTGACTATTATATAAAGATCTAAAATGTCAATTAGTAATAAAAATTAGAATCCCAATCAAGACATTCTTTGATTTTAACTTTTTGCAAGAGAAATGCTTCATTTTGAATGTGCTTTTGGTTTAAATTTCGTTGTTTGAAAACAACTCTAATTTTTTTCTCTTCCTTTTTCTGATAGCTTTTCTTGCTTCGGGTTGCTAGAATTATTTTGCATTGCTAAGACAAGTTTGTATACCCTTTTACATATCTACCTTATAATTAGTTCAGTCCATCTATGGGCTTAAGAGAAAATTGAAATACCACCTTACCCAATTTAACATATCCTAAAGGGTTAATGAAATCTAATAGCAACCGACTTTCTTAAATGTCCACTTATCAGTAATGTACCTATAATATACCACAATACCCATCAAACTTTCAAATTTTAGTTCAATATCATACGTTATAAAGTCATCTCTTGCATCGATAGTCCTTTTGGCTAACGGTCATTTGTAATTAATTAAAACTTTTTTTTCTTTTTCTTTTCTAAGTATTTTTTTAATTTCCTTTTATTTAAAGTTTTTTGATTTTCTATATACATTATTCGTTTTTATATACTCTTTTATACGTTTTTAAAAACGACTTTTACATATTATATATATGTATATGTATATATATATATATATATATATATATATATATATATATATATATATATATATATATATATATATATATATATATATATATACGTTTTGGACACATTTATATACGTTTTTATGAAGGTTTTTTAATTCGTTTTTAATAAATAATTAGAAAGAAAAAAAAAACATATTTTTGGGTTAATTACAAGCGGCCGTTAGGCAAAAGGACTAATGACGCAAGCGATGACTCTAAAACGTATGATAGTGAACTAAAATTTGAAAGTTTGATGGGTATTGTGATATTTTATTGGGTACATTAATGATAAGTGAAAATTTGTGAAAGTTCATCGTAATTATATGTAGTTTTCTTACGGTTTTTAAATAACCATTCTATACCACTCTCTTAGTTTGATCAATAAGAAAATCCACCCTCTTAGTAACATTTTAACACTATAAATAACCGTTCTATTTTAAGCTACCTGTGAGATACAAGATAACCAATCTCAAATAACACATAAATACTCGGAAGGATGGGCTAAAAATTACCACCTCCAATACAGGTTTTAAATTGTACACTAATCAAAGAGTCATTATGGCTACTAGACAGCGTTGTTTCGCGAGCTTGGAAAGGCTTCATTGCAACCGAAAAACACAATCAAGTTGTTAAAGAAATGATTATTGTGAATGAAAGTTGCCCTATGAGCTGAGCTGAAAGTTAAACGTTTCACACCTTTACCAAAAGATGTATTCTCATAAACATCAAAAGCTCTATAGGATATATAAAGATTTAGTTTACAAAAGACTGTTTTGGGCTTCCGTAGTTTTAACCAAAAGCTCGAGAGCACACATAAAGGTTTGCATTTAAATTGACAATTGGTTTAAGGGTTATTTCAAAAATGGTTAGAGAACTGCTGCATTAATCTATATTGTCATTTGACAATTATGACTATGTACATTGACTTCTAATCGTAACTCGCAATTAGCCTTTGGATTTTACAAAAGAAATAAATGAAAATTTTGATTGCATTTGGAGGTCTTAAGAAGGAGCCTATGTATTAATTATTTTAGAGATGCATTAATTTAAGAAAGTCTCCAAATTGTTGTTCGTAATTGCACGAAAATGTGTTAATGACAGTTTAGCATTATGTTAAAGTATGAGAATAAGCTACTTAACCTATGTTACAACTCACTATCATGCAATTGCAGCTTGAATTGTCATTATCACATATTTTTTACTTCTCAACCTTCTGTGAACTTAATTTCTTTATGCATAATTCCATTAAACTTAGGAGTCTTAATAATGTTGTTGAGAAATATTGATCAAGCATATGGATTATGTAACGGGACAAGACTCCAAGTTCTTATTATTATAAGAACTTGGAGTCTGGCACAAATCATTAACAGAATAAACTTTGTCAGGAAATAATTTTCTCTGTCAGTTGCATTTGCCATGACAATTAACAAAAGCCATGGTCAATCGTTTTCAAATGTTGGTTTGTACCTGCCACGTCCAGTTTTCACACATAGACAACTATACGTAGTTGTTTCAAGAGTTAAAAGCAAAAGAGGTTTGAAGGTTGTCATTTGTGATGCAGAAGGTAATATCACTAAAACTACTATAAATGTCATCTACAAAAAAGTACTTCAAGGTTTATGATCAAGGTTCAAGAGGAATGTACAATATACATATCACATGTTTTTTTACCATATTTTCAATTATAATATATTATGAATCAAAACCTACTTTTACTTATATTTTCTATGGACTATTAGGTGTTCACGGAATGGGCATTTGCTAATTGATTAGTTCTCATAGATATCATTTGCTATTCAAGATCATCAAATTTGGAGACGACAACGCATGGACGTTTATTATTCTAATTGTTACAAATTCAATTGATTATCGAATAATTCCCGTATTATCTCATTGTTTCTTTCATATACTAATATATTAATGAAACATGTTTACGTTTGTTATTTTTTTATTATCTCATTTTTATATTTCTTTTAAAACCCCGTGAATCCACGGGTTTTTAAGCTAGTATGGAATAAAATCAAGTGTCGGTGCATTATTTTAATAATTTTTAAACGTTATTTTAATGTTGCTTCGTGTTTAGTTGTGGTCATCGTGGGCTTTGACCTGGGCCAAACCGTGGGCTGGCAAGATTGATCTAGAGTGGTATACTTTTGATCTTTGTTAGTGCGTTACATATATGCCTTTTCTTTTCTTGTCGTTGAAGGTTTTCTCACTCTAACTTCTCTCTGCGCATTTTGAGTAGGTACGCCCGTTTTTTGCGAGTGATTGATTGATGCATGTTTGGTTTTGTTGTTGTTGATTTGTTATTGCATGTTTATTGTTGGTTGTTTCTAATGGGTTTTTCATTGCGAAAGTGGTTAATGTTGTGTACGATGTTTTGTGTTGTCAAGTTTTTGCTACTTTCTTGCATGCACTTTGTTTAGTCTATTGATCTCTGGTCTGTCATATAGTCTGTTGTGTCTTTGTCGTTTTAGGTCAGTCTTACGTGTAGTCGTAGTGGTTGTAAGTATGAGAACCAAAGATAGTGCACGCAAACGAGTTAAAGGTGTTAGTGAGTCTTCTCAAAATTTTGAGGTTAGTGATCAACAAAAAGATTTAGTTGGTGTCTCTTTTGTTGGGCACACTTTGGTTGTGGTTCAGGAGAACCCTGTAGATGGTGTGACATTGAGTGGGCAACATAGAAGTTTAGGTGGTGTTTCTTCTTCGGCACATGGTTTGGTGGGGGTTTATGAAAGTGGTGTAAGTGGGTATGCCAAGGATGTGAATACGACGCTGGTGAGTGGTAGTCGTGTGGAGGACATGAGGGGTGTCTTAGATGTTTGGGGTGTTGCTTGCGGAGATAATGGTCTTTCGAAAAGGAAGTCTTCCTGTATTGCGCATGATGTTTCGCAAGAATGTCACATTGCTAACAAGAGAATTTGTACTCCGGATGTTGGTGTGCATGCTTTGATTGGTGCTCGACATCTTTGTACAGGTAGTTATGGTGTTTCCTTTCTTTCTTTTTTTTCACTAATTTACTTTGGATGATGGGGTTGTCGTGGTTATAAGTATTGTATAATTTTGCTTATCGCTTTAGATGTTTTGCTTGCTCGTGTGCCTCCAGACAATGTGATGGTTAATCTAGACGTAGGAACGCACATGAATGGGTTCTGATGCTGTTCCTGAGCAACATTTCTGGAAAACGGCTGATAATGTAGGCGATCTAGATTCCGGTGTTGCAGTTGCTTGCTCGAGTTTGGGACCTTTAGGTCAACCTGGCTTGGCTTTCAGTGGTGCCGGTAATTTTCAGCCTGTTCCAATAGATCCGGATGTGGATGCTGGAGCGGCTTCAGATAACTTTTCAAGTTTGATTGTCAATGTTTAAAATTAGTTGCTGCGTATGTGCTATCGTATGTTTAAAAAACTAGGGCTTATAAAAATTTCTTCAATATGTGTTGTAGGCCTACCATGTTTCCCGTTGGACTTAGATTTCCGCGTGGGAGGTGTATCTGCAGCTCCTGCAACAAGAATGCCTACGTCTTTTGACATGAACTTTCATACGGGCAGCATTTCTCACAACGAGGGCAACTATTCCCATCACGTACCTCGACAACCTGCTATGGGTAGAGGAACCAGTTCTAGAAAACGTCGCCGTGGGGCAGAAACAGGGCTCACTCCAGAGCCACCACTCATGCAAGCTGGTGACCGCAACTCGGTTGGATCAGGTATGTGTTGGTTGCATAATTTGTTGCATGTGTCTCTTCTGGCTACCAATCAGTGTTGTAAATATCGGTCTTGGCGGCCGATATATCAGTGATATATCGCTTATCGGCGGTCCACCGATACGATATTTCACTTATCGGTCAAATTTATCGGTTGGTCAATATCGGTCAAATATCGGTCAAATATCGGTCAATATCGGTTATATCGGTCATATCGGTCAAATATCGGTTAAATATCGGTCAAATATCGGTCAAATATCGGAATATCGGTCAAATATCGGTTAAGAGTGGGAAATACATAACTAAATGCATATACAATGTAAAATTTGTAATATTTATATAAAATATATAATTAAAAATATTAAATATAACAATAAAACTAATAAATATTTATAAATATGTATATAAAATATATAGATACCTATAAAAAAAATTAATTTCTTTATAATTTAGGGTCTCCGTTATATCACTGATATATCGCCGCCAAGACCGATATGGCGCTTGGCGGTGGTCGACCGCCGAGGGACCGCCAAGCGATATTTACAACACTGCTACCAATCTTGAGGAATGTTTTTTTTACTGATTAAGGTTTTGTTTTCAATTAGGACCACCTAGGGAGTACATGAGATATGGTCCTTGCAACCGTGTTTGTCAGCATTGTAGGGTTGTGTTTTGGGATGAGGAAAAACTGAGTGCATCAACCGTATCGAGAGGCCCGGTGTACAATCGTTGTTGTTTGGAAGGTAGGGTCAGGATTGTAACAGTACGGGAATATCCGGCTGTTGTGCAACAGATTTTTTCGAACGAACATTTTATGGAAAATATAAGAGCTTATAACCAAATGTTTGCAATGACTTCTTTGGGCGCTAATATAGACCAGTCTATAAATTTTGGGAGGGGACCTTACATACGATAGGAAGGTTGTGTCCAGTGCCCGGTTCATCTCCAAGATTTTTGCAGCCGTATATATATGATACAGATAACGAAGTTCAAAACAGGTTGGATCATTTCCACGAGGGGTCCAGAAGTGCTTTGAGACAAGAGATTGTGGAGGCTTTGATAGCAGTGCTTGACAAGAATAATGCTTTGGTTCAGCTTTTTAGAACGACTAGGGACAAGTTGCAACAACACGATGTGCCGTCGTTTAAGATCAGGCTATTTAACGCAACAAAGGCACCACAATATGAGTTGCCATCTGCAGATTCTATTGGCGCAATTATTTTTGATGACATGGAAGAGACTGAGAGTGATTTTGACATAATACTAGAAGCACATTATGGTGAGCCGCAAAGGATCAATAAATTGCACGCATTGTATATGCCAGCCCAGTTCCCTTTGTTGTTCGTGTTTGGAGAACAAGGTTATCATTTGGATTTGCACTATGTCAACGTGTCAACTACATCTACTCGCAGAGGAAAACGAATGTCCATGAAAGCTTTCTATAGCTATCAACTGCATGATAGGGACGGTTACTTCAACCTTTTGAGCTGCGGTGGGAAACTTTTTCCGCAATATGTTGTTACTGCGTATTGCAATATAGAGCAAGAAAGAATGGATTTCATAAGATGTAATCAGTTAAACATTAGAGGGGATTACTTGACTGGGTTATATGATGCAATTTCACTCGGCGACGTTGATGGTTCAGATGTAGGTTCTAGAATTATTTTACCATCGACATTTACAGGGGGGCCACGTTACATGTACAACCATTATTTAGATGCTTTGGCAATTTGTAGGGTGCAAGGCAACCCAGCTTTTTTTTATAACGTTTACATGTAACACAATGTGGCCTGAGATACAAGAATATATGGTCGCGTATCCTCACCTTTCAGCATCCGATAGACCTGATATTGTTGACCGTGTGTTTGAACGCAAGATTCACTCTTTCATTAAATATGTTCGAGATGCCAGACCTTTTGGCGCGATCAAAGCATGTATGTTTTGCCTACGTTTGGTGATTTTTAATACGACACATTGTCTTCCATGTTACATATCCTTTGTTATCCGTTGTTTCACAGTTTTCAGTCATGTTTATGATTTTTACTTTTTATCCATCTTTGTATACGGTAGAATTTGAAGCGAGGTCTTCCACATTGCCACATACTCTTATGGATATCGTGCAGATCTGAAACTATGAGTCCTGATGATGTTGATAGGTTTATAAGTGCGGAGCTGCCAGATCGGGAAGATGATCCTGAGGGGTTTAGAGTCATAACTGAATTTATGATGCATGGTCCATGTGGCGGGGCTTTTCCTAATGCGGTGTGTATGTGTGATAGGGGAACGTGCAAAAAAAATGTTCCCCAAGGAGTATTGTGACGCTACATATTTTGATAAGGCGGGTTATGCACATTATAGGCGTAGAGACATGCACACAGAAGTACTGCGCAATGGCGTTAGATTAGATAATGCATATGTAGTGCCACACAATCGCGAGCTATGCATGAGATTCTACGCACACATAAATGTTGAGTACTGTGGCTGGACCATGCTCATCAAGTATTTATTTAAATACGTCTCAAAGGGTACTGACAGAATAATTGCGTGGGTCTCTAGACAAATAGGTGATCCACCCGTTGATGCCTCTATTGCCTCAACTTCAGCTGCAAGCTCAAGCACTCGCTTAGATGAAATCCAAAACTTAGTTGATGCGCATTATATAGGGCCACACGAAGCTTGCTGGCGTATATTTGGCTTTGATATCCATAATAGAGAACCCGCAGTCCAAATTTTACCTATCCATTTGGAGAATATGCAGCATATCTCATTCAGAGCATCGCAAACAGTCCAATCCATAATTAACAACCCGAGTGCAAGAAGGACAACGCTAACCGAATGGTTAGCATTTAATGAAGCATACACGACAGGTCGTCATCTAACGTATTTGCAGTTTCCATCGGAGTTCGTGTGGTCTAAAGCAGACAGAGAATGGTCTCCAAGACGAAACAACATGCCTTCGATTGGAAGGTTGGCATATATACATCCCACTGTAGGTGACCTATTTTACCAGCGGATGTTACTTTGTCATCAAAAAGGCTGTAGGTAAAAGTTGGACTGCGGGCTATTACAAGACGACCAAGAATGGATCACCGCGATGCAAGAAAGTTGTACAACAGCTGTTACACCCCGTGCCCGCTAACACAAAAACTTTGACTTTTACGTGGAAAATACGTGTCCTGAAACTGACCTGCTGTCACTCTTTTACATTCTGACAAAAATCTATAAACATCTGAACCTTGAGACTATTTTTAAATGAAACTAGACTCAATTACCTTCGAAATGACGGGTGGCACGACCCGTGACGACTTACGATTAAAAAGATATGATTTTTCGAAAAGTGACAAAATCTGATGGTTCCAAATTTCGGTTCCATACCGAAATTTGGTTCAATTCCATTTTCAAACCGAAATTTAGTGTATCCCATACCAAACTCAACCAAAATCATTAGTATAATATAATAAACTTATTCCATAATCGAATGACCCGTTTACAACCCAAAATGGGTATAAATACGCTTATGCCAAACACTCCTTTTTCTGCATAACCCTTTTATGCATCTTTTTGACCCATTTTCCGAAAATCATAGTTCCCGAACTCGTTAGACCATGAAACTTTCCATACAAAAACATTTACTGTTTGACCCTTGGATTAGTGCTTTGCAAAGTAACGGGTTTTGCACAAAACCCGTTTTGACCCATTTTCACTATAATTCACCTTTAACACTTCATTAAAACCTGTAAATTGACTCTTAACCATTACAAAGACTTGACACTATAAACATTAAATCTTTTATTACTCTTGGGGGTTAACCTCGTCATGAGCTCGGTATCTACCTAAGCTCTACCTTCTTATCCATCTTCTAAACTTTCGCATAATCCAACCTTAACGCTTGGTTCCAAGCATTTCCTTTCCTTCACATTTAAACCTACAAAACATTAACATCTTAAACCGTAAGCACAAGGCTTAGTAAGTAAAGCGGATATAACTTAACATTATACATCAATCACACAATACACATTATAACTATTCATCCATTACAACATTTGAACATAAGACATACCTTAAGCCATCACTAAGCTTCACCACTTACTTTCTAGTCAAGCCCTCCTATTCTAACATTCATTTGCTAGTTATGCCAAACTAGCCTTACTTAATTCCAAGCTAGTGAAACCAAGGACATCATCATCATCATCACCTTCCACTCTTGTCATCTAAGCCACAATCATTGTATATGGGCATGGCTAGGTACAATCTTGTACTAGGGCTTCAATCTTCCATCAATAATCACCAAAGCCACTTTGCCCTTTCCCTCCCTTTTCTCTTCACGTCACACACATCCACACACTACACATTCTTCAAGTCTACTGATATTTGGAGAAGTATCCAGATATTAGTAGTTGGCAACTTTGCCTAAATGGCACACTAGGTCCCTCAAGTCCCATTTCATTCCATTTTAGCCACAACCACTTATTAACATATTTAACACTTGGCAACTTAGGTCCTTTAAGTACTTTTTCCTTATAAATGTGACACGTCATATTTTCTATAACCATTTACATAACATTAATACTTATATTTTGACTATCGGGTTTGACTAACCAATCCCGTAAGTCCTTTGAACTTATAGAAGTCATGGTCAACCGTTCCAATGACATTCTTGTAATAGATTTCTTAGGCCCGGTTTCAGAGTGTTACAATTCTAACCCCCTTATTTAGATTTCGTCCCCGAAATCTCTCCCTTAAACTCACCATGACTTGGTCATTTCTTAACCCCATTCTTAGTATTAAGCACACTTTTATTCAAACATTTCGTTGCAATGATCTAAGTGATCTTGCAACACAAGGTAACACATTCAAAATCTTTAATCCACTCTACTTCTCATTTAACTTTCTAAGAGCATACAACTCTTACTAAGGTCATTATATCAAACAAGACACATTTAGTATAACTAGCAGGGTACCCGCGCAATGCGGCGGTGGGTACCCTGTGACTAAATTTTGTGGCGAGCATATGTTTTTCATTTATAAGTTTTTTTTAACAATAACTTTACACAAAACCTCAAAAACCATGGTGGTCGGCTCGTGGTGGACTGGTGGTGGTGGTCGTATGGTGTGCATGGTGGTCTGTTCATGGTGGCAATCGGATGGTGGCTAGATGGTGTGTTGTGGAGGTTACGTGAGATGGGATGAAAATATTGGTGTTTAAGTTTTCCATTTGATATTTGTGTGGTGTATAGATGACTTTTCAAATGGGCTGTACAAGTTTATGTGATGTATTAATTTAAAGGGCTGTTATAAGTTTACAAATTTAATACACTTAATTTTCTAAATGTAACATCTATTTGCGAGTATGAAACAAGCTATTGAAATTTCCACAATTGGCAAGTGTGTTGGCTGAATTTTTAAGCCTTTCTATTTAAGGAATGGCCTAAATGCTTTATATATTAGTGTAGATCATTGTATCATTTTGCCAACCTCATTTCCCTCACATCACATTCTTACTTACTATACTTAACTTTTTAATCAAGGACTATGTGTCACTTGAGAAAATTTATGCCGTTTTGACTTTATATAAGTCAAATATAAACTAACAAAACTTAAGATTCTCATCTTTACCATAATCATCTCAATACCCTTTTAACATTTTTTTTAACAGCTTACTTTCTTTACTTCATTTAAGGATTTTCGCTAAGTATTATAAGTCACTTAGAAAATCTTAGATCGCATTTGACTTTCACAAGTCAACATTGACTAATACCTTCACATTCTATTATGGTCATTCCGTTATTTCATTAACATTTTTATTATAGGGCCTTGTTTCCTTTACTTCTTTCTATAATTTCCGGTCAAGGACTACAAGTCTCATAGGAAATTATAATACTTTGACTTTATAAAGTCAAGCTTTATCTTACATCCTTACATTTACACATAAGGGTGCCAATGAAGATTAGCATCCATTACTATCATTACTCACCTTTTGTACCACTCTTCAAGGCACATTATAACATCATTATAAATTCTTGATCTTTCCAAGTCATACTTAAGACACTTAAATGATTGGTTTCGCTTAATGTCTCAATTTAAAAATCACATTCTAATTCTATTCCACTTATCTTAGTTCTTAAGAATTTTAACTAATACTAGGCCCCCATTTTCTACTTTTATTATTTACTCATGCCATGTCGGGAATACATAAGCTCACTCATTTACGCTTCCTCATTTACATGGAAAGACGTCCCATTTGATGTAAATCAAGAAATGTAAACTTATGGTTCGGCGATTCACAATTCTTTAATTAAATGAAAAGGCGTCCCAATCCATTTAATTAAGGAGATTATAAATCGTCCTACTTATACACTTTCGACATAACACTCGTACTCATTACTCATTTTTACTTTTCTTTCTTTCTCTTCGTTCTTATTACACTTTACATTACTTTTTTAACCTTTTAGACTTGGATCCGTACCTTTATCACTTTCACTTTGGGGATATTTTTATATGCCAAAGGTATAGGCAACCCCGCGGTGAAGGCAATACATTCCATCCCAAAGGATATCGTTATTAACATCATTACATTGGTCATCCCGAAAGATACCACCATTAACATCATTAATTTGGCCATCCCAAAGGATACCATCATTAACATCGTTAGCTTGGTCATCCCGAAGGATACCATCATTAATATCATTAGCTCGGCCATCCCGAAGGATACCATCATTAGCCATCATTAACTCAGTAGTTACGTGATAGCCATCTTTAACCTTTCACATTTAACTTGGATCCAAGCCATTAATATTTTAAAGCATACATTACTCCATTCATGCCATTTAGCTAAAGCAAGTATCTTAGAGTATATGAAACCTGCTTATCATACTTACACATGTACTATGTGTCTACATTTCTCATTACAACTTACATTCTTTAACGTGTGTTAACCATTTCCACATCTTTACTTTTACCTCTTTTAGTTTATTCAATTCTTTTCTACATCTAACCTTAAATAGGTTAGTTCGATAACACCCTCTTTAACTTACATTTATCCTTTATATACACTTTATACATTAACACGATCTCTTCGTGTTTAGTTAAGCAACATATCCTTACATTCTTAACTCATCTCTTTTAGTTTTTTTTAGCACATTAGCTATACCACTTTCATCTCATCATTACTTGTCACCGTTTCTTTAATCCCATTCTTTACTTTTCGTAATATATAGATGCTTAATAATTAGTGTGGCAATTCTCATTTTACCTTCACACATTATAAATTAGCACATTAATCATTACTACATTTCATACTTTAAGCATCAAATACTTTAATTTACTATTATCCCATCTCTAATACCACTAACCATTTTAATCACATTCCATTACCACTACTCTTTAAAACACGTTATTATAATCAAAAGGCAATTACCGGCACTAACCAAAGTGCACGGAAATTCAATCATTTAAACATATCAAGCCCTACACGGAATTATATCACATACACATTAACATTATAAAACATACGCATTATTCTCTACTTAAGTTCATAAAACCTATCTCATAATTCGCTTCAAATTTAAACATTTACTTCCACACATAACTTATTCTTACATTCAACGCATTCTAATAGTGGTTTAAGTCTAGGCAACCTAAATGGAAACCTAATTCACTTAAACCGAAGCTCTGATACCAAGTTGTTACACCCCGTGCCGCTAACACAAAAACTTTGACTTTTACGTGGAAAATACGTGTCCTGAAACTGACCTGCTGTCACTCTTTTACATTCTGACAAAAATCTATAAACATCTGGACCTTGAGACTATTTTTAAATGAAACTAGACTCAATTACCTTCGAAATGACGGGTGGCACGACCCGTGACGACTTACGATTAAAAAGATATGATTTTTCGAAAAGTGACAAAATCTGATGGTTCCAAATTTCGGTTCCATACCGAAATTTGGTTCCAGATTCCATTTTCAAACCGAAATTTAGTGTATCCCATACCAAAATCATTAGTATAACATAATGAAATAAACTTATTACATGTGAAATCGGGTTTCAAATTTGACAAAATTATATGAGAAATGATGAAGTAGTTGTGGAACCCGTGACAATTTTTTTGAAAGGAGAGACCAAGTAATTGTAGTTTTTGGTTTATTTTGCTTTGACACATGTAATTTGTCATTTGTATAATGTTATTTTAAAAAATATTGCTCTTGCACCATTTAAGGGACTAGCATATATGAATCGTCGTTTAAAAGTTAATATATATTGTATAGCCCTTTGTCAAGTGTATCAATAATGTTATGTAAGTTTATTAAAATCACAAAAATAAATAGTATTGTTATCTTTAGCGATAATTATTTGTACATCAAACAAATAGCTTTGAACAATGCATAAATATCTATAAAAATTGATAGTACAAAATAATCTTATATGGTGATATCCAATTTGCAAAGTTACAATTTTAAAAGCCACACACCAAATGATAAATGTTACACATGTAAAAAAAAATAGTTATCATTTGCCTAAATTCTCGACAAAACAAGAAAAGGCGGTCACACATGTTGGCTATACCTCTAAACTACAATATAATATTGTCAACTACATATCTGGATACCGTGCTTTTTGTAATGCTTGAATCTATTATTACTAAAAATCTTAATAACTTAAAACAATCCTATTAGAAAATATACTCACACACTTAGATCGACTCCACATAATTTTTTAAAAACTATATATTTATGCTGCTTTATGCAAACACGCATCGAATTGTAGTTATTCAAAACGATTCTCTAATGCTACAAATACAGTTTGTTGAAAGAAACTTATGGGTCATCGGAACTTTGCAGAAAATTAGACATCGCTGCCGCTAGGCGCGGGTACTCGTCTAGTGGGAATATAATTTAGTAATGTTATTGCTTTTCCTTTAATAATAGAAAAAAAATATAAAAAATAAACGCCCTTTAATTTTGTCTTTCAATAATGGAAATGTAGCAGGGATAGGATTTGGTATTTATATGAACTATAAAAGGAGAGAAAATAATTATTAAATGAATACAAATTTATCTGTACATCTAAACTTATATAAAATAAGTTTTTAATAAATGTGATTGGTATAGTGATGTTATATGTGATATGGCAAAAAAAGATGATGCCGCATGCTAAGATAGAAATAATAGATATATTGAATATTAGACATAACTTAAAAAAATTAAATAAATATATAATAAAATTTTACTTTAATATTTTACATATTTTTTATTTCAAACTTTTTAACTATTAAACTTTTAATGTTATTTATATTTGAAATATAATCTCAATCAACATAAACATGTAAAAAAAACACATATTTATTTGTATTTTTAATATGCAAAAAATTATATTTATTACGTACGTCTTTTTGTCACGATTAATACGAACATAAATATAGAATTTTTACATACTTAAGACATTCATTATTTATGTAAAACCATGTAAGAGGTATAGTAGTTTTTTTTTTTTTTTTTTTTTAAATAACTTAGAACTTACACCCTTACTTATTATGAATATATTCATAATGTGATTATAATGTATGAATTAATCAACATGACAATAAGTTCTATTGTATCGTCTTCATTTTATATATTTTTAATTTGTTTGATTTCATGTTGATTACAAGACAATTTGGTTGGCTTTAAAAAATAAAGTGATATTATTATTTATTTTGTGTTTGATACTTTATATCGATAAAAGAAACACATATCGTTTATTAAATAATCATTTTTATCATAGAACTATCCAATTCATCGAACAGGTTTGAAAACTAGCAATGGTATTGGTATGAAAGATACATAAATGCCACGAGTATATATTTGTTCACTTGTGAAGACGGGAACGGCCCTATAAACTTGATGCCCTAGACGTCAAAGATCTCACAAAAAAATTGATAAGGAAGTTGGTCAACGTGGTCAAGAAGTCAATGTCAGCTCTGCTAGGTCAACAACTTCTCGGCTCGGCTCGCAGCTTAAGTAAGAAGTCAATGTCAGCCAGGCTAGGTCAACGACTTCTCGGCTCGGCTCGCAGCTTAGGTGATCGGTTCAGTCAACATCATTCATATCACAGGTCAGCCGGTCCATAGACCGACTTATGCGTCCTTAGGGACGCTATTACACCCAGCCTAACTATTGATTATGTCACGCCCTTCATTGTGGTTATAGTGAATGACAGAAAATAGTATCAATTTCTATTGGTAGTCTCATCGTTGGTCTAACCCGGCTCCTAGTCAAACTACCAAGTGTGCAACATATGCTCATCATCTAGGCTACGGCCCTGACACACTTGTAAGCCTATCAAAAGTATTTGCTGACACACTCCGACTTAATTCGAGGGTAAAAGTTTATAAATAGAGTTAATTGCATTTTTGGTCTTTGTGGTATGGTCAAATTGTAGATTTGGTCCCTAAAACTTTGAAAATGTACTAGACGTCCTCATTTTGAAGTTTTCGTTGCATTTTTGGTCCCTGTGGTATGGCCAAATTGCAGATTTGGTCCTTGTGGTATGGCCAAATTGCCAATTTGGTCCCTAAAACTTTAACGTCATCTGAGCCTAGGGGACCAAACATGCAACATAAACTTCAAAATGAGGACGTCCAGTGCACTTTCAAAGTTTTGGGGACCAAATCTGCAATTTGGCCATACCACAGGGACCAAAAATGCAATTAACTCTTATAAATATATGCAAGCCGAATGTGTTGAAATCATAACTCGTAACTGAATAACCAATTCAATAAAACATAATTACAAGCTTAGAATCATTCAACAACAAATTATTGTCCATCCATTTTCTCAGCCAGTGAACTATTCCTTAAGAACATGTTCATTACCAGGCATGATTAGGAGAAGTCTACCCTACACGTTACATGCCCAAAATGTGATCGCTTGATCTGCATATGAATTGTATGCATAAATGAGTTTTCAATAGACATAACAATGTAGGAGTAGGATGGTGTAAATGATCAAAACCTGTCAAAAAATTTAAAAAAAATGTCACAAAAGAAATTTAAAATAATAATAATAATAAATAAAAATTTAAAAAAATTAAAACAACAAATGAACCATTATTTTACCTTTCCATCTTCCCAAAGTTGAACAGTACTGCTAAAGAATAAGTCAATTCCAACAAGGTTTTCTCCTTGAAACGTGTTTGGAAAACTCGAAAAAGGGAAGTTAAACAATCTCAGAAATCTTAAGGAACTTGGAAAGTACTGACTAATTTTATCAAATTTCCAGTGGTATGTTTCAAGTGTGAACCATATTTCAGCAACTCTAAGATCCTTCATGTTTGCTAGACCTTTCATTGCAGTTTCAGTAACAAAATCCATTGACTGATGGTATAGACATTTTGTTGCTTGGGTACCCTGAAATCCAAAAAAATAATAACCATGAAATTAGTTCTCTTAATCATAGAAATTGTGTTAATTAAATCATAAATTGATCCTTACCAAGTTATTAGTCAATACATCTTCAATTTCCTTATAATTCCACAATCGGCTACGTTCGTAAGGTTCACCGTAAGGTTCACCAGGGTGCAGACGTCGAACAATATTCCTACCCATTTCTTCTAAATGATCATGCATCCCCAACACCTCATATTTATCACTAGAAATAGTTATAAGAGATTTCTGCTCAAGAACTCTTAAACCAATTCTGGCATGAAATCCACGGCTTTCAAGTGATATGATTGCTGCTTCTTTCTCCCAATTTTTTAGTATGCATGCAACATCTAAGAATATTTCTTTGTAATCCTCCTCTAGATCATTATAGCTTAATTCCAATACTTCCATAGTTTGCTTTAATGGAATTTCTTTGAGTCTTTCTATAGCATCTACCCAGTAAGGTTCACTTTGACCACAAAGAAACGAACCCAAAACTTTGACTGTTAAGGGAAGACCATGAGCATATTTTACAACTTCATCTGCTAGTTCTTTGTACCCTTGAACTGGATTCTCTTTTCCAAAGGCGTACCTACTGAAGAGGAAAATTGCTTCCGCCTCTGATAAAAGATTTACGTTATGAATGTTTTTTACTTGGCGGGCCATGAGCACTTGCTCATCTCGAGAGGTTATGATAATCATGCTTCCTGGTTTGACTAAGTTAGGCTCGGGAGCTAAGGCCTCAAGTTGCATTGTACTATCAACATCATCTAGAACAATAAGAACCTTTCTACCACGCAACCTTCTTTTCATCATGTCTGTCCCATCAAGAACACCACTTACTGTTATGCCTTTATCATTTAAGATATCCGAAAGTACTTGTTCCTGCAACTTTTTTACACCCAATGAAGATTTTGAAACCTCCCTTACGTTTTCAACAAAGCTTTGACATTCGAACATAAAGGATATTGTATCGAAAACAGACCTGGCTAAAGTTGTCTTCCCGATTCCTCCCATCCCCTTGATCCCAACCATGCATACATCATTAACATCAGTTGACATATATGAAACCACGTCCGATATCCGGGTCTCCATGCCTACCAGTTTTTCATCAACACTCCCATTTATGAAACGTAACTCTAGTGAAATCGCTTCAACAATCTTTCGGATGACTTTAGCTTCATGCCTGTATGTTATAAAAAAAAATATTCAATGAATTTAGCTTGTTAAATTGAACATGAAGGATGAATTTCAAATCTATAACAGATACAATCATGTAAGAAAGAGCAACAAACTGATGTTAACTTTTTTTGTTTTATTTATTATTATTATTATTTTTTTGAAAGATTGTTGTAATCACATATGGCGTTTTGATTATAATGAAAATGTATTCCACCATATTCGTTTACTCAATGTTATGCATCCAAAGATAAAGTTATTATTACTATATTAAATACTAGATAGATTGCTAGAACAACTTAACTCAAAACTCATAATATGAATTCTTATGTTTATTGTTAATTGTTAAGAAATCCGTTACGTGTCAAAACCACATAGAGAGGATCCGTGAAAAAAAAAATTCAGAAACTAAATTCGTTAAACATGACAAACCACATAGACCATTTAAGTAATTAACTCTAATAAATAACTAAAAGAGTATCTACTCATAACCATTAAAATCTACAACAACAACAAAAAATAACTATAGTTGTTGATTGTGGTCATGTGTTTCTTGTTTCAAGTTCACAAATTTCATTTCGTGCGTAAAATGAAATGATCAATTGAGTTGTCATAAATTTAAAAAGAAAAACAAATTAGTTTAAGTAAAAAAAACTAATTAGATGAAAATAAATCAAACTTGACCCAAAACATACAAATACATATCTTGGAATATTTCATGTTATAATAACCATTAAAAAAACTAATTAGATGAAATTTACAGAATACTTTAAACAATTTCAAAAAAAAAAAAAAAAAAAAAATGGACATTAATTTGAGACTAAATAAATATAATAATAAATTAATAGGTGCCAAGTGTCAAACAGTGGTGGACACGGGATTGGAGGTTATCAGGTGCATTTCATAAGATAAATAAGATTTGTAACATAAAATTTTTAGGAACGCATTCATTTTTAAAATATCGGTGTTTTTAACAAATTTTTATACTACACGAGATAAATTTATGGGGTTCCCGTGCACCTCCAAAAGCCCTCCCTCAGTCCGCTCCTTAAATAAATACTTAACATCTAGAAACTCTAGAAGTGTTGAGGGTGTGTGGGTGGAGTCGGTTCTAGTAAGAGAAAAAGGAAGGAAAGACAAAAATTATTCAAGTGCCAACTGATCAAGAATTTGTCTATAGAATCAAGTTCTAAGCCTTTAGTACCATTCCCACAAGTATTGTTTAATTTTATTTGTAATGGCATTTTGGAAGTTAGGGTTCATGATAATGGAAATTGGGGCTTTGATTTAAATTGATGAACTAATAAAATTAGGGGATGAAGTCTTTATAATAATTTGTAAAGAATTAATTTTCGGAGAAAATAACTATATATACGATTATAATTTTTTATTATAGAAGGGCTAGATTAGTACAAATATAATTAGTGTAGTTAATGAGAGCCCACTCTCAATCATACTCTTACAGGAGGAAACCACCATGGAGAGACTCGAACTTGAGATCTCTCGCATGAGGAAGAGCCTCCTGGCCAACTCTGTTAGGCAGAAGTTGATACCATATGATTATAATTGAAGATTATATGTATGTGTTATGTGGAATGTTGGTAAAAAGGGAATGAGTAGAAATTGCCTTTGTTATGAAATAATATAGTATGTTAGGTGTGAGTTGATTTTCATATATGATTCAAGTGATAAAGGTTGACCTTGCGAAGTAGGCTAGTTTCGGAACTAAGGTAAGTAATTTGGTTCTTAACTTGTTTTACAGCGCTTTACTATAATGTTAAGCTATGGTAATAAAAAGATGTTTATGATGATTAGATAGTTTATAAAACTAGCTAATGATATGATAAAGGTTTGTTAGTTGTTAAAACTAGCTAATGATATGATGATAGTTAGTTGATAAAACTAGCTAAAAAGATATGGTGACAATTAATTAGTTGTTAAAACTAGCTAAGTGTACATTATGATACTAAGCGTTAAGCTTACCCTTTTAATGGTTCATGCCTTGTAGGTGCAAGCGGCATAGACAAAGATAAAGACAAGGCGTGAAGTAGAATGACTAAGTCGTAGAAGTTTGTTGCCAATTTTGTGCTTATTGGGTAACTAGAAGATCTTGGTCGAGCTAAATCAAGTTTAAACCCCCAAGTTTAATACAAATATGTTTTCAAATGCTGTCTTTTGATGTGTCAAGATGTTAACTAGCAGTCTTATGTATGTGGGTATGGATTTAGAACAAGTATGTAAAATGGGTCAAACGGATGTTTGGCAAACCCCGTAAAGTATGCTTTCATGGTTCATTTAGACCAAGTATGTTTATGAAAATTGATTATATGTTGTTATACTGAATTCTGTTTAGCTTCGTTAATTTTCGAGTCGTGGAAGTTGAGTTTCTGGAAAATAAAGTCTAATATGTTAAGTGAAGAATTCTGAGATGACCATACAGCCATATGAGATATTAGGTTAGGCCAACTACTTTAGTATAGCTACACCTAAAAAAGTGTATTCCTACCCTTTCCCCTTTCTGTCAATGTTGCCAATTCCCAGAAGACTAATGTACCCTCGTGTATACAGTTGTCCAACTACTTTATTCCTCCGAAAACAAAAAAAAGTATTGATTTTGTTTGAATAATTTTTGTCAGCCAATATCAAATTCATTATTAAAATGGATTCAGAAAACAAAAAAAAAGTACCTGTAAAGCACATCGGAGAAAACTTCTGTTCAGTACCGTTTGTGGTTTTTATCTCTGAAGGAAAATCGTACAACTTAAGAAGCTCTGAAGATGCAGTGATAAGTAGACCTTTTAACCCAAATATGCTTTGCGGAAGATGACTTATGCCTGTGTGTGTTATAACTATCTCTTCTAAACATTCTAATCGCTTCAGGTCCTCGAGAAGAGCACAATGATCAAGTTTGAGATACTTCAGATGTTTAAACATACAAATGCTATCTGGAAGATGTTTAATCTGCTAGCTGACAAATCTAGCTCTAAAATACCTGGCCAATATCCTCAGGACTTCCCAAGACAAAAAACAATGGAGACGCTTCAGACGTTTTAGCATGCAAATGCTATCCGGAAGATATTCAATTTTCTTACTACTCAACTTTAGCTTCTCTAAACATTCTAATCGGCCAAGATCCTCCGGTAACTTCTCAAGAAGATCACATTGATCAACTGTGAGAGATTTAAGATGTTTTAACATACAAACGCCATCTGGAAGATGCTTTATCTTTGTAGATGACAAATGGAGCTTCTCTAGACATTCTAACTGGCCAAGATCTTTGGGAAACTCAGGAATACTGCAACGGAGTTTAAGCTTTTTTATACATCGTAAACTACAAAGCATGTCTGAAAATTTTTCAAAGTCTGTGCAAGCACATAGACCAAAAGAAATAAGCTTCTCAGTATTACCAACTGATGATGGTAGATATTCATCATAAAAACATTGAAACTGCAACTTTAGGAGATTACTATTGGGGTGCAATGGGCATAGTTCTAGGGACTGCCCAACCAGATGAAGAACGACTAAACTGACTTGGTTCAGATCCAAAGTTAAACTCAAAATCGGTAAACCTCAAACAACCACTTATCTTAAAGTAGACAACTTTTTTGAGACATCCGACGGGAGCGTTAATATCTGCCAACTCATAACAATTTTCAAGATCTAATCTCTCAAGATTTGGAATCATCTCAAGATCAAGGCTCCTCAACCTTGATTTACATAGGCTGAGGAATTTGAGATTTGGACATGCAACAGACACGTGAAGTTCTTCAAAATCAGCACAATTATCAAGAGATAATGTCTCGAGATTTGGAGTCAACCCCAGGTCAAAGGTTCTTAACTTTGAGTCACTGATATCCAGATGCTTGAGCTTTTGACAGCTAAAAGGCATGTAAAGTTCTACTAATTTATCAGAACTTCTAAGAATTAACGTCTCGAGATTTGGAGTCAGCCCAAAGTCAAAGGTCGTCAATTTTGACTTAAACAGAGAAAGGAATTTGAGTTTTCTGAGAACCTACCAAAAATAAGACACAAAAGATTAACATTAGTGTATTAACAAACCAATAAATTAATAGTATTATTTGTAAAAAAAAACAATTATTCTACCTTTTTTTCTCCCTCTTCCCAAAGTTGTACCATTCTGCTCCAATCTATTTGAAGTCCAACAAGATTGTTTGCTTGAAATGTTTTGGGTAAATACAAGAAAGGGTAATTTGTACATTTCAGATATCTTAAAGAATTTGTGAAGTATTGGGTAGCATCATCCAATTTTGAATCGCTGGCAAGACACGCGTCATCACTTTCATAATCGAAATCCGGTACAAGATTCACATCAAGATATCTAAGTTTCTTCATTTTTCCAACACCTTTCATTACAATTCTCAAATTTACTATTGACGTATTAAGTTTTAGACATCTTGTTGCGCTAGTACCCTGCAATCCATAAACAATGTCCAGAAAAATCATGTCAGACATCAGAACAAATGAGAATGTATTAGTTTTCTCTACATTACAAGTAAACTGATCTTTACCATGTCATTAGCCAATATATCTTCAATTTCCTCGTCAATCCACAATCGGCTATGTCTATTAGGTTCATCAGGGTGCTCACGAATTTAACAACGTTTCCCATTTCTTCTATATGGTCATGCATGCCCAAGACCTCGTGTTTAGAAATAGTTATGATAGATCTCTGCTCAAGAACTTTTAAACCATTTCTAGCATGAAATCCACAGCATTCAAGCACTCTGATTGCATATTCTTTGCGCTCTCCTTTTAATAAGCATGCAATGTCAAGAAATATTTCCTTATAATCCTCCTCCAGACCGATATAGCTTAGTTCTTGCTTTTCCAGAGTTTCCTTTAAGGGAATTCTTTTTAATCTTTCTATGGCATCTACCCATTCAAGCTTATCTTTACCACAGAGAAACGAGCCCAATACTTTGACTGTTAAGGGCAGACCAGCAGCATAACGTACAACTTCTCCTGATAGTTTTTCGTATCCTTGAAGTGGAATCTCTCTTCCAAATGCAAACCTACTGAAGAGACAAACTGCTTCCTTATCTGATAAGAGATCGATATGTCGAATCACGTTCACTCTGTGAGCGACCAGCACTTGCTCATCTCTTGTTGTAATGAGAATTCTACTTCCTGGCTTAAACCACCTAGGATCACCGGCCAACGCCCCAAGTTGTTCTATGTTGTCCACATCATCTAGAACAAGAAGAACCCTTTTACTGCACATCCTCCTTTTCATCATGTTTTTTCCATCATTAACACCATTGACAGTGACGTATTCATTCAGCACATCTAAAAGGACATGTTCTTGTAAAATCTTCAAACCAAACATAGAGGTCTTTGAAACTTCCCTCACATTCTCGACAAAGCTTTTAGCTTCGAAATCAGCAGATAGATGATCAAAAAACAGCTCAGTTGTCTTCCCACCCCTCCCATGCCCTTGATCCCTATCATGCGAACATCATCAGTACCCATTTCTAAAGCTGAAACAACATCCTTTACTCGAGTCTTCATGCCGACTAACTTTTCATCAAAGTCGAAATTAATGGAGCTTAACTCTAGTGAAATCTCTTGTTTTGATAAAGTTAGTTTGGTACCTGTGTGTATGTAAACAAAAGGGGGGGATCTGTTTAGCAAACACTATATCCCACATAAACAGTGTTTTAGATCTGTAACATACAATCATGTATGAAGCAAAAACATAGTACTATAATAATAATCTTTCATCCATGATCCTTTTTAAACACATATTAGCAAAAACAGAAGTAATGAAGGAATTACCCGTCACTAGTGTTCTTCACCTCCCTCCCAACCAGATTTGATGCTTTCCTATCCATTTCCCAGCAGCATCTTTGTTTCTGTTTTCCAAAAAAGCTTTTCCAAATGCCCCACGTTGATAGCGGACGTGGGTGGGTTCCACATCAAAAAAGACGGGATAGGCAATTTGTTCGCCAGTCTTTTGACACTCCATGATCTCAACAAGCTCATCCAAGCACCAAGATGAAGAAGCATAGTTCTTTGAGAAAACAATGATGAAGAATCTTGAGTCTTTAATAGCTTGGATAAGCTGGTTGTCGATAGTTTTCCCTTGCTCAATTCTTTCATCGTCTTTGTAAGTGTAAATGCCTTGATCCTTAAGAGCTTCATAAAGATGATCGACAAAGTTTTGACGGGTGTCTTCACCCATGAAGCTTATAAACACGTCATACTTGAAGCTCTTTTGATTGGATGAAGGATCGGATAAACGTAATCTATTTCGAATGGATGAGGTTGAAAGAGATGCCATTGAATTATCCTGTTAAACAAAAAGGGATCTGTTTAGATCTGTAACATACAATCATATATTGAGTGAAAACAGAGTACTATAATAATAATCCTTGTTCCATTATCCTTTTTCAACACATACCCTGTGTAAATAAGTTTGACTAGTGAAAAAAAATTGTTTTTTTTTTACAGAAATAACAACGATATACACTGGATTTTCGTTTAAGAAACAAAAAAATGCATACCTGGTGATTTCGAGAAGGCGGCTGCAGTTATGACTTATTGAGGAAGAAGAAGGATTCACTGGAAATTTTTTCTCATCTATCCCAAAGGCCCTACATCCTCTTAAAAAAATCCATTGACCATTTGACCCACAAACTCAGTGGATACTACCAAACTTTTTCTCCGCAGTTTCCTTTTTAATCAAATTAAGTCTAAAAAATATATAAGAAATTTAGATTAAGTTTATTATATTATTTTTACTTGAGATTACTATTACAAATTTTGAAATAGTTATAACTTAAAAATTGATTAGATAAAGGTTAAACTGTCATTTTACAAAAAATAAGATAAAAAAGGTTGTAATGCTGATAATTTTCTTAAACTGCGTTTCTTTTATCGATAGATAATTATTTTAAGACGGAGAAAATATAATGTAGTAATATTATTGTGTTTCCTTTAATAATAAAAAATTAAGCGTCTTTTGTTTGTTAATAATGGAATTGGAGTAGGGATAGGATTCGGTATTGATATAAATAAAGGGCAAATCGCACAAAAATGTATCACATTTAAAGTTAATTCGAATTTTACGTACTCGATTTTATTTTTTTCAATTTAAGATATCGAAGTTATTTTTCGTGCGATGTAAGGTTTTTTGACTTTTCGAAATGTGTTATTGGTAATTTTTAAGCTAAATTGGTTAATTAATGAGATATATCGTTCTAATTGAGCATTTAAAAGCCATTTGGGCTAACATTATGACAGGTAATCGCTGTAAAGTTGAAAACCTTGTATTGAGAAAAAAAACAAAAAAAAAAACTTTGATACCTTTTTGGAGAAAAAAGTTGAGTACCTAAAATTAAAATTAACATAAAGTGTGATACCTTTTTGTGCAATTTGCCCAAGAAATGAGGTGATAGAAACTAATTAATAAATGAATATTAATTATTTATAAATCTAAATCTATATAAAAGAAGGTTTTATCAAATGTGACTCAGATTGTGATGTCATATGTGACGTGACAAGAAGAGATGATTCAACATGCCAAGATGAAAATAATATATACACCGGATATGAACATAACTAAAAAGAATATTTTTTATTTACCTTCTTATAATATTCCGTAAGTTTTTTATTTCAAACCCTTTAACTATTAAAATTTTAATATAATTCATATTTAAAATATAATATCAATCGACATAAACATGTAAAAAAACATATATTAATTGATATTTTTAAGAGTAAACTGCAAAATACATCTCTGTGGTTTACAGTTTTTGAGACCTTACATCCCTGTCAGCAATAGTTTGCACCTTACATGCTTCGTTAGTCAAACGTTTGCCATCATACATCCCTCGTTTACAATAAGGACTAACGGTGCAATTTATTTCTTCGTTATCTCTTAACGAGACAGAAAAATATTACATCGTTACCAACGTATTTGCACCGCTAGTCCTCTTTGCTTTTTCCACGCTTTTATCCGCTCGTTTTTGCAATGCTTTATCCGCTTTCAGCTTTACGCTTTATCCTTTTTTACGCTTTATCCATTTTTGTACGTTTTATGTTTTGCCCGTTTTTTATTAATCCGTTGTTTTTTTCGTTTTGTGTACGCTTTTTATTTGTTTTTCTGATTTTATCCGTTATTTGTAACTTTTTTACGATTTATCTGCTTTTTGTAATGTTTATCTTTTTCTACATTTTTGTTCTTTACGTTTTATTTACATTTTTATACTTTTATCCGCTTTTTTTTACGCTTTATCTAATTTTTGTACATCGTTTTTCGCTTTATCCGTTTTCATCACTTTTATCGTTTTATGCTTTATCCGTCAGTTGTTATCCGGTTTTTGTACATTTTATTACCTTTTCTTTATGTTTTTATCAGCTTTTTTACAAAAAATGAATAAAAACGTGCAAAAAACAGATAAAAGCATAAAAATTAAAAAAAAAAAAAAAAAAAAACTAATACGTATAAAAAACGGAAAAACTGACAAAAAAGGATAAAACATACAAAAACAAAGTAACAAAAAACGGATAAAACATACAAAAAACGGATAAAATGTGCAAAAAAGGGGAAAAAACCTGACAAAAACAGATAAAACATACTAAAAACGGATTAAAACGTACAAAAAATTGGATAAAACGTAAAAAACTGACAAAATGGATAAAACGTACAAAAAACGGATAAAACGTAAAAAAAAACTGACATAAAACGGATAGAATGTAGAAAAATGGATAAAACGTACAAAAAACGGACAAAACTGGCCAAAAAAAGGATAAAATGTAGAAAAAACGGATAAAAACTGATAAAACGTACAAAAAACGGAAAAAAACTGACAAAATACGGATGAAACGTACAAAAAAACGGATAAAACGTACAAAAAATGTAAAAAAGCGAAAAAAAATTTGACAAAAATGGATAAAACTTACAAAAAAGGATAAAACGTAAAAAAAACTGAAAAAAAAAACGAATAAAACATACAAAAAACGGATAAAAAAGTAAAAAAACTGATAATACGTACAAAAAACGGGAAAAAAACTAACAAAAATGTAACACCCAAATTTCAAAATAATGATTTATCATAATATTTTAATGCTTCCTAGTCAACCAATGTTATTCTTATAAACTCTTCGTTAGTTAAAAGGGACCTCTCATGAAATAAGTTTTACATCAACAAGGACCATCTATGTAATAGCTTTACTAGCAGGGACTAGTTTTGCCAAATGATGAAACTTATATTATAACTTATCTGAATCCTATAGAAGTATAAGGATACCTCATTTTACTCTTTATCTCTTTCCTTCTCTTCTCTGCTTCACGTTGGACACGCAAACCACAAGAACAAGTTAGGGTTTTGTTTCTACTTTAGAAGTAAGCAAAGTTTAAGCAAGATATCACCTCATACAATTTCAAAAACGTATATTCTAGGGTTTCCACGAATCAATTTGAGGTAAAATCATAACCTTGTTCTTTAATTCGTGTTTTAGAGCTACCCATTAGTGGGTAATGCTTACAGATTATATCTTGATGTCATATATGGGGTTTCATAGAATTTTACATGATTATGTTAAGTTTTGATTTTTGAGAAATCACCAAGATTGCTAGTAATCATGTATAATTGTTTAGAAAAGTGATGGGTACCTTGTTAAGGTGCTATAACACCATTTTGTGGTGTAAATTTTCAGGAAATATGCTTATCTTATTATATAAGCCACGAACCAAACACCCCCTTATGGCCTAGTATACTTCTAAAGCTTGTTTATGACAAGTTAAGTCTTATTTTAAGTAAGCTCTATGTTATTTACGTGTTCCTAGGTTGTTAAGGTTAGCCGGGGACGTTTATGGGAGCCCGTGATAGATTACAAGCCATATCAAGGTGAGTAACATATATAAGATTAGAAACGGGACTAAAAGAGCCCGTTAGGTATACCATATGTGTTATGGTACTTACGTTCGTGTTTTGTTATATGCTTATGTATTACACTTTTGTTACGAGTTTATGATAAGTGAGCACATAATTATGTTGAAGTATATATCATGAGTAGAATTGGATCTCGCGATATGAGATTATATATGAAATAATTTAGACGAGTCAAAACAGCCTGTAACGACCCGTGTGGTCTTAGTAACATGTTTTTAGCATAAATGATGTATCATTGCTCATTTTAACAGGTCTTTAGTAGCTCGTTAGAAGTGCGACATATCTCGTGGTACTCATATTTAATTTTTATAATATGTTATGTGTTATACTTATGTTATGAGTTCGCATTAGTATATTTGCATATTATGAGTCTTAATGACTTACATGGTATGTATTTGTTTGTGAAATAAAGTAGACGGGTCAAAACAACCCGTTATGACCCATGTGGTCTTAGTAAAATGATTTTGAAATAAAGTAGACGGGTCAAAACAGCCCGTTATGACACATGTGGTCTTAGTAAAATGATTTTGGTCAAAATATTATGTTATTACTTGTTCAGCGTCCTAAGTGGATGACATGACTATAAGAGTCATACATGTGTTCCAGACAAAGTTGAAACTAGATATCCTTAGTGGGTGACTTGCATAATTATATGCATTATGACCCAAGATGGATTTGACGTCCTAAGTGGACGACATGTCACATACAGCTGTTCTAGACAAAGTTGGAACTTAGACCTCCTTAGTGGAGAATCGAGCCTCTGAATAGCAAAAGTTTCAAAAATGGAACTCAGACATCCTAAGTGGGTGATTAGTATGTTTATATGGCTCGTCAGTTATGAAAAGCACAACTAGATATGAAAAGTCTCAAAAACGGGACTTTATGTCCTAAGTGGACAACTAAAGCATATATGATGCTAAATTGAACCAAATACTGGTTCACCTTGTCCCAAGTGGACAACTAGTATGTTCAAGGTAAGCACGATACATTTTGGCATTATGATGAAGCATCTAGCCCCCAAGTGCATGTTACGATGCAAGAGTAGATTCCCGTGAGGAATTAGTGGTGTTAAGCACCAAGATAGCTACGCAGGGGAAAGTTGTTATGAAGCAACATCTAGTAACATTGATATGTTTATTTTCAGTTTTATATATGTTATTTCACTAAGCTTTATGCTTACGTTGCTTCATTTATGTTTTCTTATAGGTGAGATCAAGTTTAAGGCATAAGGTCGCGGTTTAGCTATCGATGGAGCTCATGGGTAATTGAGCTTATCCTAAACCCTCTCTAATACCACGAAACGCCTAGGACAAATGTTTTAATATCATGTTTTATATAAACGCAAAATTAATGAAGTTTATAACTAGTTATGTCATGTTTTACAAATTAAAAGGGTGTTTGGCATAGTGCCATTGCTACCCGTACCCTTTTGACACATATCTCCGGGTGTAGTTATGTTGTATAATGTATGCACAATTTTAGTTTAGTAATGATATGTGTTTTGAGTTTTGGCTAAGAAAAATTGGTTTATCAAATGGTGATGTGCAGAAAACTAGTGTAGAAATGTGCAGGTGGACCATACGGCCGTATGGTATAAGTCCATACAGCCGTATGCTCAAAAAAATGTATTTTAGGTAGTTTATGTAAAAAGGTCCATACGGCCGTATGCAATTTTTGCATACAGCCGTATGCTATCAGAGGAAAACCATACAAAGAGTATGCTAAAAAAACAAAAAAACTTAGTATGTGCGTTTAAAAAAAACGGATTAAAAGAGTAAAAAAATGGAAAAAACGCAAAAAGAGGACTAACGGTGCAAATACCGTTAGTCCCGAAGGGTAACGGTGTAATATTTTATGTCTCGTTAAGAGATAACAAAGAAATAATTTGCACCAGTAGTTCTCATTGTAAACGAGGGATGTATGATGGCAAACGTTTGACCAACGAAGGATGTAAGGTGTAAACTATTGCTGACAAGGATGTAACTATGTAAGGTCGCAAAAACTGTAAACCACAAAGATGTATTTTGCAATTTACTCTATTTTTAATATGTAAAATTATATTCACTATGTTCATCTTTTACATGCATAAATAATAATAATATAGATATATCTAAACTACTTTATAATACATTTAGGACTTGCTATAAGAGGAAGTCTTAAAAAAATTAAGACAACAAACATTGCTATAAAAAGAAGTTTTAGGCGAATGACGTTTTTGGATCCGAACATTTAGGCCAATGATGTGAAAACTGATGCGGTTGATAGTTCAGGTGGTAATAGCGACGATACTTAGCCGCAAAGCTCTAAATGACTTTGTTGTTGCGTCTCTGGTTGGTGGTTTCTTTAATAAGCAGATTCATGGTCTGATGAAAGTATTACATGTGGTGTCGGTAGTGTGTGATGTGTATGGGAGGTGAGATTTGAGATGTAAATAAGTTGTTAGTTCTAAGGTCTAATGTTGGTGGGGAATGGTTTTGTTTTTTTACGATGGTAAACATTGTGTTTGTCTATTCCCTTTTTGCTTGAATTTTGAAAATGTGTGTTAAGAGTTTTAGACCAATGCTTATTTTGGTTGGTTTATTAAAGATCTAAATCAAATAATGTTATTGAGGCCAGTGATGTTGCTTATTGAAGCCAATGATTTTGCAGTTTATCATAGATCTATAAATGTAATATTTGCAGCGTTTCGGCTCTATAATATTCTGCCGTTAATTATGTTTGTTGTTGTATTTGGATTTTTTTTAGAGGCTTCGATGATTAATTTTCCAATAAAAAGTTATATTAAGTTATGCAAGTTTAGAGAGTTTCAAGTCAAAGGATGACGGTGTGTGACTTCTACACTTTGCAAATTGTGATTCTTAGATAATGATGAATGGATATTATTGCTTCTTTTGTAGTAAGGTAGTTAGTTTTCAAGCATTTTGTTTGTGTTTATCAAAAGTTCTTTGATTAACGTAGAAAGATGAGATCGAGTTTTGGGACTCGCAAAATTCTTACCTGAAAAAGAGACTGACAAAAAATGTAGTTTTGGAGTAGCACAAAAAGATAATAATAAATCTGTATCAAATTTTCAAAAAGCTTGAATAAGTATTGAGAGTTGTATTTTAAGATCACTATAAAAGTTGTGATGACATTATTTCTACTAACCAATAATTTTAATTATTAATGGATTAGTAATTACAAGATGATCTTGTAAAGGCGAGCCAGAATAAAACATAGAATAAAGCATTGATGTCACAAACTTGATTCTTAATTTGGAAGTAATAACATAAAACACATATATGAAAAAGTTTAACTCATGCCTGAAATGGCATTGTTAAATAGTTGTTAAACAATCAACAAACCAAACGCAATTTAATGTTTTGAGTCATTGTTATATTTAGCTTAAAAAACTTGATAGTTGTCAAATGAACCTTCGGAAATAACCAACTGGGCTAGCTCAGTTGGCTAGGGGAGGCCAGTAAAGGAAGAACATGCGGGTCTCAAGGTCAGCATATTATTCAGCATATTAAAAGTAAATTTCGAGAAATGAGTATGATGGAATAAAGTAGCGACGGAATTGAATGAATGTCGTAATAGAATAAATGAAGTAATGGAATGACACATTACGGTTATAATTATGTTTGGTTATTTTCATAGATTGGAATGGAATCGATATTATATATTTTTTTGTTTGGTGGGTAGTTAATAAAGGATTTTTATGTAATTATGATTCCATTCCAAGATGTAATGGAAAAAAAACAAGGGACCCTTAATGAATGAAAATGGTTGTTTTTAATGTAATGAGTGATTACATGTAATGAGTCATTGCAACTGACAATTGTAAAACATTCCGTCGTAATAATCTTTTCCATTTCTACTCTCATTACTGCACTCAAAACACTTTTAGATTTGAGTAAGTCAGTGTGTTTTACTCAATGGATATATCAATCTTTTAGATTTGAGAATGGTGACTGATCAATGTAGGATTTGAGTAAGTCACTTTGTTTTACTCAATGGCTATATCAATCTTTAGATTTAAAATTTGTCTCTGCAATTTTATCTATACTCAAATGATAGATAATTTATTACATAAAATCAAATGCTAAATTATCTATATTACTTCATAATACATTTAGGACTTGTTTATATGGAAAACTTAAAAAATTCAGATTACACACTTGCTTATAATGAAAATATTTGATCAAATACTAATATTAGTAACCCATTTTACAATGAAATTAAATTATGTAATTAATAATATAAATGATTGTAACCGAAAAAATTTAAAATACAATTAAGTAAATAACATTATTAATTTTCGGCTACACAATTTTAAATTCACATTAAATTATAGGTTATTTATTTTAGAGTAAATTACGCCGTTCGTCCTTGTGGTTTGCGTTGACCGCAGACGTTCGTCCTTTGACAAAAAATTACCGTTCATTTAAGTGGCAAAACTATCGCCGTCGTCCTTCCCACTAACGACTCTGAGTAACGGTCGTTAAGCCACCTCATGTGATACCCATGTGAGGGTATATCCGTCATTTCACACTTCATCTTCTTTATTTATTCATCTTCATCTCAAATCATCACCAACCACTCTCTTTCTTCCATTCATCCCACAATTCATTATCATCGTCAGGAACCAAAAAAAAAATACAAAAACCATCTCTTTACCAAAATTATTATCATCATCTAAGAAAAAAAAATATAGCACAAAAAAAATCAACTCTTTACAAAAATCATTATCATCAACAAGAACCAAAAAATCTACACAAACCCATTTCATGATTAGGAACAAAAAAGCTAATACAAACCCACTTCATTACCCGTCTTTCTTGTTTCTTGTTTCTTGTTTTACTTTTCCTGCGCCTCGTTTTCCTCTTCCCAAAAAAGTGATATATCATCATTTACCCCCTCCTGTTCCTCCTTCCCAACGCAAGCCAACTACAAAACATGATATGTCATTTTCTCATTTTCTCATCTTTCCCAGAGATGTCACGAGAAAGGTTAAAGTGGAGCGAATGATGGAGACCGATGCTCGGTTTGGCTACCCACGAGATCGAGATCAAAAGAAAGTGGTCAAAGCTTCCTTCTTCTTCCTCTATTTATACCACCGATCCACAAAGGACTCCACACACTCACCAAATCAGATGCAAAAGATAGGGTTGCTCGAGGCTTAGTTGTGGATTTTCTTGCTTGGATGTGGACTTGGTTAATTAGTATTTGGGTCTAAACTTATTAACAAGAACCAAAAAAATCTACACAAACCCATTTGATTAGGAACAAGCACAAACCCACTTCATTACCAAATCTGTGGTGGTGGACTGAATTTCCAGGTGGTTGACCGGAATGGTTGTGACGGATTGGTGGTGATTTTATGATGTACAAACCCATTTCTTTAGATTTTTCGTTTGAGATCTTGCGGTAATTTGTTTGATTAAACACCTTGTGGGTGGCAGCGTGGGTGGCGGGTGACGGTGGATCTGTTGGATAATGGCGACATGAGTGGTGACTGATGGTGGCAGCGTGGGTGGCGGGTGACGGTGGATCTGTTGGATGGTAGATGAAGATAACCACGGTATATGTGTACGGGTGGATGGTAGATTCTGATGGTGGTTACAAATTGTGGTGAAAGAAGATTTTTTTGATAGATTTGATTTGATATTAAAGTGTTAAGAAAAATACCAGGATACGAATTTGTTTATTGTGAGGAAGTGAGATATGTTTTTAAAGATAGAGTGGTGGTGGTTGGTGTTGGGTGGAATATATGGTGTTAGGTGGAATGGGGTTTTGATGATAAAGATAATGTTAGCAAGATTGGTGTTGGGTGGAAGTAGAGGTGGCAATTTGTGCTCAAAATTCAAAAGATGGGCTAAATGGACAAACTTTTAAAAGATTTTGGCACATTTGGACCCTCACTTTTTTTTGAAATGGGCATATATCATTCATAAATAAACGCACATGTTTTTCTCGAACATTAGATTGTTTTTAAAGACAAACTTATATTTAATTTTTTAAATATAAATGAGGTTACGTTCGAGAAATTTATTTTGTCGTTTTGGGTCCATTTAAAAGTGATTCAGAGATAACATGAGCCCGTTTTACCCGTGCCAGTTTAGCCTTCACTTGGCCCATAGCGTTAGCCCGAGTGTAGCGGTCACCTCGCCCTCCGCCTTGCTTTTGCCAAAGGTGGAAGAGATAGTGTTGGTGTTGGGTGGAAGAGATGGTGTTGGGTGGAATGGGGTTTTGATGATAAAGATAATGATAGCAAGATGACTATTTTACCCTCATGTGCAAGGCACGTGTAGGGATTTAACGTACGAATATAACGGTCGTTAGTGGGAGGGACGAACGGCGCATAACGTTTGCCACTTAGGGACAAACGGTGCAACTTTTTTGGTCAAAGGACGAACGTCTGCGGTCAACGCAAACCATAAGGACGAACGGTGTAATTTACTCTTTATTTTATAGTATAAAAAAGACCATGAAAAGATGATAGATTCATTTTAAAAAGTGATTGTGTACACTATGTTAATGTGGTTAAAGAAGAGGCGTTGGCTTGAGATGGTGAAGTCAACCACGACGTTTTAGCAATTACTAATTGACATTGTTTTTATCTTCACATTATCACCAACTACGACGTGTCATCGCTATTACTGTGTACTAAAACATTACCATTGTTCCTTTCTCCCTTTTTGTTCCGATGCATTGCGCATATACTACTATAATGTATAAAGATGATTATGATGCTTTAATTGTATGCTATTGTGGGTTATTTGGTTACACGGGTACATGCCGCTGCAACGTACGAATACCCGGCTAGTAACTTTTTAACATACTTAAAATATTCTTTATTTATGTAAAACCATATAAAAGGTGTATCAGTTTTTAAAAGATTTTAACTTACAATTTGCACTATTTTATGAATATTCATTATGTGATCATAATATATGAATATGACAATAAGTTTTTATCGTATGGTTTCCATTTTATATGTTTTAAATTTGTTTGATTTCATGTTGATTATATGACAATTTGGTTAGGGGGGTGGCAACACCTACGGTATGGATGAGGTATCATTCGGTATGATGAGGCATACCATTGCCACCCATTC
>OU343222.1:31240978-31267472 GCA_910596185.1 Chrysanthemum makinoi | reverse complement strand
TATATACAGATAAGTAAATAAATTATACCTTAAATAGTCTCTGTTGGAGTCTTGAAGCCTAAACCAATACTCTTCCAGAAGCTATTCCGACCAATCCGTGGCATCTTTCCCTTTCAAGGACCTGTTCTTGGAACTATCAGACAACATCACACATTTAAATCACTTACTGATTTCAACAAAATCATACCCTTGCAAAATAATTATAATCCTCCAAAAACGGTAAAATATGAAAATATCAAAGATTATGTAATTAACGTTGATAAACTTACAAAACGATCTTCTTAAAATCTAGAAATTGAATCTGTCTCAACCAACACGGAAAAATAGGACACAATAATCGAGAAGACTTTCTAGCAGATACTTGTTTTCAAAAACTTTATTTTAAACAGACGGTTCTATGGTTGCATCGTGTCCATTTTGCCGAGAATATACCACATATACTAAATCCCAATTTTTTTAATTTAAATAAAAATAACAAAAACTAAAAAAAGTGCATACCTGAATTTATGAACAACCAACACTTAAAATTAGGGTTTTCGGGCCACTCTTTCAACAACAACAAATGACACCTCAAAAGTAACCACCTTTTCTTCCCATCAGATATAAGAAGGCCGGCAATTCAAGATTTTAAGAACCCTCCACTCATCTCAGTTTTCCCTTCTTTTTTATATTATTTTTGTGGGGTTGATTGGATCATATATTCATTTTGATATAAAAGATATCGTGGTGTGTTTTTAGTAGTTTGGGTGAAGAAGATCGGGAACAAAATGGAGGTGGGATTTATTAGAGGTGAGAATATTCAAGAGATGTGATATTTGTGAGAGAAAGGTATTACGGTGTAATTACGGAGAAAGGTACATGAACAGTAGAAACACAAACACACATCAACTAATAAGGTACTATGCATGGTATTATGCATCTGCAAATTAAAAAATGAACCAATGAGGAGCCTAATTAATTCAAAACGGACCCTGTAATAAATTACTTTGGCCCCCGTTACATTTTGGGTATTAGTATATATATTATAATATAAATAAATTTGCTAACAAGTGTCACTCGGCATAGGTTAAAGTGTATTTGATAAACACAAAATTTCTTAATTAACCAAAAAAATGCATTAAATACATATTAAATGAATTTGTAAATTACTATTTTTGAGCATGATTTTCATTTGAATGAATTAAAATATTCCTTTTATAAACATATTAATTTATGGCCAATGAGCAAAAGTTAGCAAAACTAAAAATAAATCGGGAGGTTTGTTAGATCACACTACACTTGACTTTAATTTTAGAACAGTGACATATTAATAATCTTTGATGGTAATAGGATGGCAAAAGCATCTGAAACGGACAGGGAAAATCGAAACTCGAACTGGTTGGGTCGGGTTCGGGGGCAGGTTGGCGGGTTTAGATGCGGGTTTGAGTATTGATAAATTTTTTTAGCCGAGTACGGGTTTGGTGACGGGTTCTAAAAACGACCGCCCGATTACCCGTACTCGTACCCGTATCCGTTTACCCGAATCTATACCCGCTTTATTGATATTATATTTCTTTTATATAAGTATCTATATTACATAATACATTTTATTTTGTACATGAATTATTCAAAAAGCGGTAAATTGTTTGATATGATATTGATTTTGTTTAGCTTAAAAAATTTGAATATATTAAGGTGTTTTCTTTTGTTTTTCGATGGATTTTAGTGTGACTTAATATTAATACTGCCATTTTGTTCATATAATATTTAGTTAGGGATAACCGATACTCGCGAAAAAGCCTGAAAAACTGATAGATAATATTAATCGGGTATCCAGCGGGTAACAGGACGGGTATGGGTTTGAATATTATAAACAGGTGCGGGTATAAGTACACTAAAACCCGCCCGAACCCGGCCCGTTGCCATCCCTAGATGGTATAGTTGATACATGACATCTTCATTTAAGTACCACACAGAGAATAAAATATCTCTAGAATTTTATAATTGCTCGACATACTATGATTACTATCTCTAGTGTTTTAGTAAGTGCTCGACATATCTTTGATGTTTTAATTCGTAAAACAAAAATTAGGAATCTGATAATGTGGATCATGTATGATATTAAGAATGTTAAATGTCTTGTTGTCTAGATATTCCATATAGTTATACTTTATGTACAAATCGTATGATATTAAGTTAATTGTGTATCTGCTTATATCAGTGCCGTCCTATTGATTTGAGTGACTCGGTACAAAACTACGAATGAGACCTTTTAAATCACGAAAATCTTAACTATTGTGAAAAATTCAAAACATAACATACTTAGATTTGTATAATAGATATATACTAAATCGGAAGCTTCTCACATAATATTTAAAAAGTGCTATAAAAAATTTAAGTTAGACATGTATAAATATACTTAGACATGTATAAATACTAATGAACATACTAAATCGGATGCCCTCTTACAAACGATAGCCGTGTGCAATTGCCCCACTTGCACATATTAATCACAGCCGCTGGGTTATATAACTTTTAAGGAAATAAGCAAAATAAGCAGATGACGCCAAATGGTATATGATACTGTGACAACATTCATGAAATCGATATTAAGTTAATTAGCTACTTCCCAAATGTTGTCATCTGTATACTCTTCTAGAGGATCCATATTGCTATGTATAGTTCTTTCAAACATGGTTGGATCTTGTGGAGTTATGTTCAATCTCGAATTGAACGAATATCATGAAGTCCAATTGTCGATATGTCAATTTGTTGTTCCCATTGTTGGAAATGTATATATTTACAAATACGTAAATGTCCGGATTCGAACTCGTGACGCATTGGACACATTAGCGAATGAGAATTAAAGTTAAATAATTAATGTTAATGTTTCATTTATTAATATTGCACATTAAGTTGTTTAACGATCGTAAGTATTTAACGGAAAAATGACTAACGACCGCTAAATGAAAAGAGAAAGGACTAGAAATGGAAAATCTTGAAAAGGAAAAGTTATGGGTTTCTCTTGGGCTTGTCTCATGGCCGGCCAAAGGGGAGGGTTCTCAACCCAATCCCTAACTTGTTCCCAAAGGTATCCATGCACTATATGTATTGTATGTTTCGTAAGTATATTATTAGATCAATTGGTTTATAAAATTGAAATAAATAATGGATTAAAACAATCTATTATAAGAAGCTCTAAGATTATCCATTTTATCCTAATTAAAATCGTATAAGGTTCAACTTGACCATTTGGACACCTATAGAAGCATGACTTCTGGGAATCTTGTAGCAAGTCCTCATGACTACACACCAGTGATTTACCCAATATAACGGTAAATTCATTCAAACTGATAACACCATCACCATTAGCATAAGCTTCACGCATCATTTTAGTTAGTTCTTTATAACTTAAAGGTTTTCCCATTTTAGCAATTTGTCAAGCTAGCTCAGAAAATCTAAAAAAAAAATAGTACTGTAATCAAAGCGGTAATCACCTTTCATCCATAACAATCTATTCTCCACAGCCATTTCAACCGCGATCATTACATACACTTTCTGATTTTGGAAGACCTCTTAAACGCACTTGATAACACTTATAAGCTTATCTTGTTGAGCTTAATGCGTTTTTAAAGTTCATAACCTTGACTTTATAAGCTTACAATTTCTTTCTATAATAAATAACCCCTTAAGCCACATATAAATAAGCTATTCCAAATACTCTAAAAAAAACTTGATCATAAATTACCCCCTAATAAAACAACTAATTTCACAACAAATATTAAATATATAATATATACAGATAAGTAAATAAATTATACCTTAAATAGTCTCTGTTGGAGTCTTGAAGCCTAAACCAATACTCTTCCAGAAGCTGTTCTGACCAATCCGTGGCATCTTTCCATTTCCAGGACCTGTTATTGGAAATATCAGACAACAACACACATTTAAATCACTTACTGATTTCAACAAAATCATACCCTTGCAAAATAATTATAATCCTCCAAAGGTAAAATATGAAAATATCAAAGATTATGTAATTAAGGTTGATAAACTTACAAAATGATCTTCTTAAAATCTAGAAATTGAATCTGTCTCAACCAACCTGGAAAAATAGGACACAATAATCAGAAGACTTTCTAGCCGCTTGATACTTGTTTTCAAAAACTTTATTTTAAACAGACGGTTCTATGGTTGCATCGTGTTCATTTTTCCGAGAATATACCACATATACTAAATCCCAATTTTTTAAGTTTAAATAAAAATAACAAAAACTAAAAAAGTGCATACTGATTTATGAACAACCAACCCTTAAAAATTAGGGTTTTCGTGAAACTCTTTCAACAACACCAAATGACACTTCAAAAGTCACCGCTTTTCTTCCCATCGGATATAAGAAGGCAATTCAAGATTTTAAGAACCCTCCACTCATCTCACTTTTCCCTTCTTTTTTATATTATTTTTATGGGGTTGATTGAATCATATATTCATTTTGATATAAAAGATATCGTGGTGTGTTTTTAGTAGTTTGGTGGGAAGAAGATTCGGGAACAAAATGGAGGGGGTGGGATTTATTAGAGGTGAGAATATTCAAGAGAGCGGTGATATTTGTGTGAGAGAAAGGTATTACGGTGTAATTACGGAGAAAGGTACATGAACAGTAGAAACACAAACACACATCAACTAATAAGGTACTATGCATGGTATTATGCATCTGCAAATTAAAAAATGAACCAATGAGGAGCCTAATTAATTCAAAACGGACCCTGTAATAAATTACTTTGGCCCCCGTTACATTTTGGGTATTAGTATATATATTATAATATAAATAAATTTGCTAACAAGTGTCACTCGGCATAGGTTAAAGTGTATTTGATAAACACAAAATTTCTTAATTAACCAAAAAAATGCATTAAATACATATTAAATGAATTTGTAAATTACTATTTTTGAGCATGATTTTCATTTGAATGAATTAAAATATTCCTTTTATAAACATATTAATTTATGGCCAATGAGCAAAAGTTAGCAAAACTAAAAATAAATCGGGAGGTTTGTTAGATCACACTACACTTGACTTTAATTTTAGAACAGTGACATATTAATAATCTTTGATGGTAATAGGATGGCAAAAGCATCCAAACGGACAGGAAAATCGAAACTCCGAAGCTGGCCGTGCGTCGGGTTTAGAGGCTGTTCGGGTTTAGATACGGTTTTAAATGTTGATAAATTTTTTAGCAGTCTCGTGGTGACGGTTCTAAAACGCATCGCCGACAATTCGTACTGCACTGTATCCGCTATTCGAATCTATACCCGCTTTATTGATATTATATTTCTTTTATATAAGTATCTATATTACATAATACATTTTATTTTGTACATGAATTATTCAAAAAGCGGTAAATTGTTTGATATGATATTGATTTTGTTTAGCTTAAAAAATTTGAATATATTAAGGTGTTTTCTTTTGTTTTTCGATGGATTTTAGTGTGACTTAATATTAATACTGCCATTTTGTTCATATAATATTTAGTTAGGGATAACCGATACTGCTAAAAGCACTAAAAAGCGAGGATAATATTAATCGGGTATCCAGCGGGTAACAGGACGGGTATGGGTTTGAATATTATAAACAGGTGCGGGTATAAGTACACTAAAACCCGCCCGAACCCGGCCCGTTGCCATCCCTAGATGGTATAGTTGATACATGACATCTTCATTTAAGTACCACACAGAGAATAAAATATCTCTAGAATTTTATAATTGCTCGACATACTATGATTACTATCTCTAGTGTTTTAGTAAGTGCTCGACATATCTTTGATGTTTTAATTCGTAAAACAAAAATTAGGAATCTGATAATGTGGATCATGTATGATATTAAGAATGTTAAATGTCTTGTTGTCTAGATATTCCATATAGTTATACTTTATGTACAAATCGTATGATATTAAGTTAATTGTGTATCTGCTTATATTAGTGCCGTCCTATTGATTTGAGTGACTCGGTACAAAACTACGAATGAGACCTTTTAAATCACGAAAATCTTAACTATTGTGAAAAATTCAAAACATAACATACTTAGATTTGTATAATAGATATATACTAAATCGGAAGCTTCTCACATAATATTTAAAAAGTGCTATAAAAAATTTAAGTTAGACATGTATAAATATACTTAGACATGTATAAATACTAATGAACATACTAAATCGGATGCCCTCTTACAAACGATAGCCGTGTGCAATTGCCCCACTTGCACATATTAATCACAGCCGCTGGGTTATATAACTTTTAAGGAAATAAGCAAAATAAGCAGATGACGCCAAATGGTATATGATACTGTGACAACATTCATGAAATCGATATTAAGTTAATTAGCTACTTCCCAAATGTTGTCATCTGTATACTCTTCTAGAGGATCCATATTGCTATGTATAGTTCTTTCAAACATGGTTGGATCTTGTGGAGTTATGTTCAATCTCGAATTGAACGAATATCATGAAGTCCAATTGTCGATATGTCAATTTGTTGTTCCCATTGTTGGAAATGTATATATTTACAAATACGTAAATGTCCGGATTCGAACTCGTGACCACGGGATTGCACACATTAGCGAATGAGAATTAAAGTTAAATAATTAATGTTAATGTTTACGATTAATTATTGCACATTAAGTTCGTTTAACGATCGTTAAGTATTTAACGGAAAAATGACTAACGACCGTTAAATGAAGAGAGAAAGGACTAGAAATGGAAAATCTTGAAAGAAAAAAAAGTTATTCTCTTGGGCTTGTCTCATGGGCGGCCAAAGGGAGGGTTCTCAACCCAATCCCTAACTTGTTCCCAAAGGTATCCATGCACTATATAAACAAGGCTAGGTTCTAGGGTTTTCATAACTTTGTGCATTGAATTAACCCTAGATCTCTCCTCTCCTCTCTCTTGCAATTCTCGAACACCCCATTGATAGGGATTTTGGTTTTGGTTTTCCATTAAAGCGAGGACTTGTATAGATCTAGCAATCGCTTGATTCGTTGGTTAATTTGTGTGTGCTAACGCGTAATAAGTAAGAACTATTCTTACACCAATTGGTTTGAGTTTGTAAGCGGAAGGGACAACTCTTTAAACCACTTCTTTATTTTGTTCAAGAGATCCGACATTCGCAAGAGAGACGTTACACATACTTTCGTTAATTATTTATTTGTTATGATGTTTAGTCTTCCTCCGCAACTCTTGATGTCTACATGTTTTATTGTATATCATGTATTATAAACTCATAGTGGCATCACGAGCCTTGTATAACAAGTAATTAATTACTGAAACACATAATTAAAATAAACATGTTGTGTTATTATTTGTATGCGTAGATCTAGGGTTTGCAAAACCTAAACCCTAATTTTTTAGGGGCGTTTTTGGGTGCCCTAATTAGGGTTTTGTAAACTAAAGTTTTAATTGGATTAGAAACCCTAGGATGTATGCAACTTTATGTGTATTGCGTAACTCTGTTTTAATTGCATTAATTGTTAAGTGTAATTTTTTGTCCATGATAATTACATGTATGTTTTATCGTGGATCTCGCTTTTAATTCTTGTCTTTAAGTGATATACACTAATTTATGATAGATCTAAAATTGGGGAAGACCTCAATAATTATTATTTAATCAATTATGTGCTATGTGGTATATATTTAATTTTGACTTACGCAATCGATGAATCGATTGGCTACCTTGCATACAAAAACGGGTGAAAGTCTTAATTAAATATATACATAATGTCTAGAATTGATTATTATTAGGATTTATCAAAAGGTTTGCATGTGGCTATTTGATATGCATGATTTTTTATTTATGCATTCATTGTTTATATGTTTATTTTTAAATACTTGCTTGTTTGTTATGTGTAAAGGGGTTTTACAAGAAAAATAAACTCGACCTATAACAATTGAAACATGTATTTTTTTTAAGCATAGTAATCATAATCGTTTAATTGATTGGTGACTTTGGTACAAATGCAGCGGCTCACCCATGAGAATGAACTATAAAGGGGTTAATAAAGAAGTATGCACAAATACACCGAAAAGATGAAGGTAATGCATGCTGCTTACGGCCCTTCCCCTGTAAGTTCGAATGGAGCTACTTGGTAAGCCATAAAATGTGCAAACTCATCTTAAGGGCGAATTAGTTTTAATTCCATGCGCCATTTCGGTGGTAATTACCCGAAACACTAAGTGTTTACACTTATGAAAAAGTACGGTATAATGGATGATAATTAACACTAAATTCCTTGATTGGTGAATCCAATACCTCAATTAAAGTTTGATGATGAAAAGCTTATACATTAAAACAAGATATAAATGTTTTAATAAAAACTATGCTACGAAGATGAATGCATGACATCTTTGTACATATTTGATTTGACATCAAAATTATTACCCTTTAATTTGAGTTATATGCCATCAAATAAAGCGAAACACCTAAGATTACCTTTTATTTGCGTGAGAACGTGGCTTAGATCGTAATCGAAGGGTAAAATGTCCACGTGTCGTGAGAACGGGCATGGACGATTTTGTAGTTTCTTAAGTTGGACAACTTAATGGAGTTAGGCGGAAACCGGCAACTCAAGGCATTAGATGGGATAAAACATGTTTACATGGCGATTGATATTGGCTATATGTAAATCCCATAAATCTAGGAATTGCAATTGAAATTGGCAATTGAGCAAAAGCTCTACCATTTTGTATAAGGTTCATTACTAGCAGATCAACCGACGTAATGAAATTATGACAATTTGGATCCTAGTTTTCAATAATATTAATTGGTTATATGAATATGAACCTTGGGTATTTAATTGTTTATTGAAAGGAAAATTATCAAAATACTAATTATGGTTTTGAACTTTTTCTCGTATGGCTCAAACGAAAAACACTATGAGCTTAATGACGTCTGCTTTCAAAGATATGATTGGAAGAGACAAGTTGATCGGCCCTAATTTCAATGATTGGCATCGCTCACTTAGGATCATCATTCGTGTTGCCAAAGGGTTGAAATTTTGACTACACCTTTGCACGATGCTCCCTCATACGCAAGAATCTGCTTGAACAAGAGGCATATCATGTTGAATATGAGAAGCACAATGATGTGGCGTGTCTAATGCTTTCGGGGATGTCCGCCAATTGCAAAAACAATTTGAGCACTATTCGCCTATGAGCATGCTAGATGAACTCAAACGTATGTTTGAGAAGCCACCGCAATAACTATATGAACTTATTGAAAAGGTTCATACCGCAAGCGAGAGGTTGGCAAATGTCTCACCACGCCCCCGAGATGAAACATCACTTGGACCAATTGGAGAAGCTCGGCTTTGGTTACTCGAATGATGTATGTGTCGGCCATCATTCCCTTAATCGGGAGCGATTAGGTGATTTTGTCCAATTTTAACATGCATTGCACGGGAAGAAAGTGAATGAGTTACATGCAATGCTTCAGAGACGAGAAGAGATTGCCGAAGAAGGCCCTACACTGCTTGTACTCTCAATACTGGTGGTAGGTGAATAAGCCAAAGCCGCAAGCAGATAAGAAAGGGAAAGGAAAAGGAAAGGGAAGCAAGTTGTCATCCCACCAGCTCCTAAGAAGAACCTCGAAAAAGAAAAAGGAGAATCCTAAGAAGGATTTAACTTGCCACCACTGCAACTCACCGAGCACGGAAGCGGAACTGTCCGGTTTATCTCAATGAGTGCTTCGTAATAAAAATAAGATGATTCCTAGCTCATCAGGTATTTTTATGTTTGAATTATTTTCTTTTCCTCATAAGCAAAATTCTTGGATATATGATACGAGATGTGGTACTCACATCGTAATACATCGCAGAGGACTTAGGGAGCAAGGAAGCCGACTCGGAGAAAGATACTTATGACGTTGGCAATGGAAAGTCGGCATGAAGCCATAGGGACTTTTGATTTAGTGTTGCCTTCAGGCTTAATTTTAGAACTAAATAATTGTCATTATGCACCCCTCCTTGTTAGGTGTTATTTCAGCTTTGTTAAAAGATATTGGTTTTGAGCACACTTTTACTAGTTATGGAATTTCAGTTTCTTTAAATAATGTTTTTTACTTTAATGCAATTCCTATGCTTGGTGTATTTGAAATTGATATGGATGGTTGTATATCCAATGGAAATAATTGCTTGTATAGCATTAGCAAGAGAAGAGCAAGTTGAACTGTGACTCTTCTTATCTTTGGCATTGTCGCCATATATAGGCAAGAAACGCATGGAAAAGCCGCAACACGATGGGCTTTTACAAACGGTCAATGATGAATCATTTGACAAATGCGAGTCTTGCATAGTTGGGAAGATGACAAGGAAACCTTTTCACCATAAGTGGAAAGGGCTTCGATCTACTTGGATTGATACAATCGATGTGTGTGGTCCACTTAGACATGTGTCAAAAACGTGCTTCCTACTTCTTAACCATTACGGATGATTTCAGTCGTTATGGTTATGTTTATTTACTTAAACATAAACATGAAGTCTTTGAAACATTTAAGGTTTTCAAAAGTGAAGTAGAATTACAACTCTGTAAGAAGATTAAAGCTCTTCATCCGACATAGAGGTGGTGAGTATATAAGTCAAGAGTTCAAAGATTACTTAGCAGTGTGGAATTATCCAAAGAACTCGCATCTCCTTATACTCCACAAAAAATTGTATCTCGAAAGGAGAAATCGCACTTTACTTGACATGGTACCATCAATGTTTGAACTTACGACTCTTCCTTTTACTTTTTGGGATTATGCCCTTGAAACTACTATTCAGATTTTGAATATGGTTCCAACTAAGAAGGTTGTTAAAACTCCATATGAAATATGGACAGGAAAAGCTCCCAACTTTTCTTACTTAAAGGTCCTGGGATGTGGCGTTTGTTAAACGACACACCCCATAAGCTCCAAGCCGGATCTGTTAAGTGTATCTTTGTAGGATACCCTAAGGAAACTATGGGTTACTACTTATACTACCCAGCTGAGAACAAAGTCATTGTGGCTAGGTATGGAGATTTCCTTGAAAGAAATCTCATATCTCAAGAACTCAGTGGGAGAGTATATGATCTGGAATATGATCAAGAAGATACAACACCTTCTAAAACTGCTAGCCAACTTCAAGAAGAGCCCGAAAGCTTAGCGTTCCTCCGGTTGTTCCTATTCGTAGGTCCGAAGGACTATACGTGCACTGATCGCCTATGTCTTAACGTAAGGTGGAGGAAAATATAGTTGGGGATCTTGATGAACACGCCAACTATAAGTCGCCATGGCCGATCCCGAAAAGGATAAATGGCAGATTGCTATGAATGGGAAATGCAATCCATGAAAGATAATGAAGTTTGGATTGAAGTTGACCTTCCTCCCAATGCGAAAATCGTTGGAAGTAAGTGGATCTTCAAGAAGAAACCTGACATGGATGGCAATGTACACACCTACAAGGCTCGTCTAGTGGCTAAAGGTTTTACTCAAACCTATGGCATTGACTACGAGGAGACATTCTCTCGTGTAGCGGACATAAGAGCTATTAGGATTCTCATAGCTATAGCTACACACTATGACTATGAGATTTGGCAAATGGATGTCAAAACTCGCTTAATGGTCGCCTAGATGAAGACATCTATATGGCATGCCGAGGGTTTTGTGAATCCATTATTTCCTAACCGTATGCAAGCTAAAAGGTCCATTTATGGACAAAAGCAAGCATCAAGGCAATGGAATAAAAGGTTCGATGGAGAAATCAAAAGTTTTGGATTTACTCATAATCTTGATGAGCCATGTGTATATCACAAAGCTAGTGGGAGTCATGTTACTTTCCTTGTTTCGTATGTTGATGACATATTAATCATAGGAAATCATATACCAAGTCTAAATGAGGTGAAAGTTCGATCTTGGTAAATGTTTCTCAATGAAGGACTTAGGGAAGCAGATACATACTCGGAATCAAGATCTACGGGGATAGATCAAGGCTAATGGTTTAAGCCAAAGTACATACATTGACAAAATATTGAAGAGATTCAATATGCAAAATTCCAAGAAGGGATTTTGCCAATGCAAGTAAATCATGGTTTGAGCACCAAGGTCTGGCTTCAACACCGCTGAGGTGGCGTATGAAGAAAGTTCCTTATGCTTCGCTATAGGATCTATCATGTACACAAGACGATGCACAAGGCCGATGTGGCGTTTGCTCAAAACTTGACGCCAGCTCGGTGACAACGTAATCCGTGAAATTCACCGATCGTGTTAAACACATTCTCAAGTACCTTAAGGCTACAAGAGATATGTTCATAGTGTATGGGGAAATCGTAACCGCCTCGCTACAGTGTCATCGCGGATGCATATTTGGAAGAGTGACAAAGATGATACAAAGTCTCGTGACGGGTTACATATTTGTCATCAATGAGGTGCTTGTGGATTGGAAGAGCAAGAAAGACAACACTTGCGATGTCCGCAAGAGAAAGTGAGTACATAGCCGCCCCGAGGCTTAATGGTTTGGATAAGGAAGTTTGTTTCAGGGCTTGGTGTTATGCCGTCGATTGAAAATCCTATTAAAGTGTATTGTGACAACCGCCGCAATTACTTTTGCCCATGAACCAGAGTCATGAAGGGCACCGTGACACTATCCTAGACAATATCACTATGTTCAAGAGCAAGTCGAAATTGGTGAAATTGAGTTGCTCAAAGTTCATAGATATAACCTAGCGCATCCTTTAACGAAGGCCTTACTTGGTGAAAAACTTAATCATTTGTCTGATAAGTTTGGACTTCGTTTAGCTAGTAGTTTCATGCCCATCTGTGACTAAGTATTTTAGATAAAAGGATATTGTAAACATTGTTATTGAAATGAAATAAAGTATTTTGTTATGTTTATTATTCATTTATTATGATGTTATCCTATATTTGCATGTTTAAATCCTTGAATAACTTAAGTTATTCTAAATAGTCCGTTGTCAATCAATAACATGGGAATGATATTGAATTAAGACAAAACTGAGTATTAGTTAGAATATACTTGAAAGTATATTGATGCGTAGCATGACTAATTTCGGATGATATTCAATGAATTGAGTATAGGACTTATCCCACCCGCATGATGATACTTTATGGATCTTAGTCATTAAGTATATCATGGATATTTATCCTCTGACTTGAGATACCAGAGATATGTCATGGATGTTGTTGGAATCACTCCTAAACCTTAATTCAAGTGTTAGTAATTCATATGTAATAGTTAGTTTAATATGGCCTTTATGTTAGTAATTAGCCTTAGGCTTATGTAGGAGGCCCATAAGCCTAGGCCTAGTCCAATAAGGAAAAGGATGGGAACTAGGAGTGTTGCCCTAGTTTCCCTCCTATAAATACTCTTGTAAACCTTCACTTGAAGGTTGGTTGTTCAATTTATTCTCTCATTCACATCTCTACGCCTAACCATCTATAGTTCATACGTGTGTGTGTGTTAGTTTATTGTTCAACCGATCTATCTCTTCTCTATTTCTACATATTGATGCTTGTGTTACATATATGGTGACCTAACAGTGGAATCAATCGCCAAATAGTTGGGTGAACACTTTTGTTTGTTGAAGTTTTGTTTTGGGTTTTACGCGTAAACGTGGTTCGAACTTGGTCACGCTTAAAACTTGATTTTTTACACTTTTTAATCCAAGATTCTTCTCCTTTCAACGTTTTTAGGTGTTAAACTATTCGCTTTGGCAAAAGTTTCAAACTTTACGCTGGATCATCGTTTTAAACTAGGTTTTATACGTAGTTCATCTTCTACGCATAAGTTTTCTCACTTTGGATCATCAAATTTTACACTTTTGTGTTATTTTGGTGATATTGAAGCTATTTCATCACAAAAATCGGTTTGGAAACATCGGTTGGAAGAAATCATTTTGGCTAAATCTACGGCGTAAGTGAAACCCTAATCTTACGCGTAACCTTGCTCTTGTTTTGATCTTCAGTTGGTGGTTTACTCCGTTCTCTTTGGATAAGCCTCAAAATATCGTCGACTTTGGATATCTTTTGACCGTGATAGTGTAAAAGATCATTTGGTATAAAACCCTAAAATTACGATAAGCTAAAGCTTATGTAGACTTTACGCATAAGATTCATCTTACGCCTAAGCTTTGTCTTACGCATAAGGTAATCCTACGCCTAAGGTTTCTACGCCTAATTTTTGTTTACGCATAACTTTAGCGGTTTATCCTTACTTACGCGTAAGCTAATCCTACGCGTAACTCTTATTGTTACGCATAACTTTGGTGTTTTTACGCATAAGTGGTACTTGGCTTTATTGTGATTTCTACGCCTAAGGATACTTCATCAACAACGGTTTATTCGACTACAAAGATCCATTTAACAACACAAGTTTTCAACATGTCACAACCACCATACTCTAACTATTTTCCTTACACTTATAATCAACAACAACAACAACAACTAAGTCCACAACATCAACAATTTAATCATCAACAACAAATTTATCAACAACAATTTAATCAACAACATACTCCACAACTTGGTAATTCCAACACAAATGGTTCAACCATCACTTAGTCTTCAAGTACAACCTTACACAAACTTCTACAATCAATATCCATCCAGGAATACTATGAAGAAACCAGCATGGTTTGGCAAGATGTGTGAAGCCTTGAGTAGCCAACAATCAATTCATGAAGTTGGCTCACTTGATAGACCTCCAACGCCACTCCCTGAATTATGATCAATGAGTGATTCGGTTCTTTAGGTTTTGTGATCTAAAGAAGCCACATGGAAAGTTTTAAAGAAGGTCATTATGGAAGGTCCATTTCGGATGCCTATTGTCGTTATACCAAGATCGTAATGCTGTTCCACCAAGAGATGATGTCACCAACATTGCAATCGCTGCACTCCTCACGGGTGATCAACTTCTACACTTTGAAGCTCATTTAACTTGCAATGCAATACATCCTTTAGGACTACCCAATCCAATCCTTCAAGTGTTGATGCTCAAAAGATCGCAAAAGCAATGTGGGAAAGTTAATCTTCTTATACAAGCCACAACACTCAATCAGGAAGACATGGAATCCAAAATTTACTTGGCTTATGAACACTTCATGATTGAACCGGAGAGACATTAGAATCTTATCATCAGCCGCTGGACATCATTAATGATTTAGACAAACACAACATCATCATGCCACGCATTGCTGTCAACACTAAGTTCCTAAGTAGTCTTGGTCCGGAATGGGAGAAGTATGTCATTTTTCTCCGTCAAGCTAAGAATCTTCATCAAGATACATACTTTGTTGTGCGACTATCTCAAACCTCACCAAAAGAAGTTGATAAGGAAAGGATTCTCCTGGTCAAACCTGTTCACCATCACTTCGGACAATCAACAACTTGTTTTGTGGGCTCAAACTAATATTCCTCCTCAACAAGCTCCTCAACCCGCTCCTAAACAAACTGCAACCATCACACCTTATGATCCGCTCCCCAAAGAACAACATCAACAAAATCAATTGGTTCCATACAACAACAACACCGCCAAGCTCTTTTACGAAGCCGATGAGGACTCAAATGCCTTCGATGAATTGCAACAAGGATTTGTTATGATTGCTAAAGCATTTTGCCGGTATACAAACAAATCCAACAATCGCATTTGTTCATCATCTAATACAAGAAATTAGGGCCATGTGAACAATGGACGAAGTTGAAGTTCGAATCGTGGTTATGGTCGGTCGAGAGGGTGGTCAAGGGATAAATGCTAAGGAAAGGAATAATATGGGAGTCTGAAAAGAAAGGGCTCAAGTGGTTGAAGGGGAATGCTCAAAATGGGGTTAATGGTCTTCTTGCTATAAGCGTAATGAAGGGTCATCCGCTAATGCATGTCCTAAACCGAGGACAAGAGCGTGTCTTATTTCAAAGAGGCTTTGCCCTTGGCTCTTAAGGATGAAGTTGGTGGAACTCTTACCAACAAGAAATGAGCTTTATGCCGATGTAGATTCCGATGATGATATGGAGGACTTGCTAATGCATGCGCAGTTGATGTTGATGGCACAAATGAAAGCTCTACACATGAGTGACACAGCCCAATGTATGACACCGATGGCTCTCGTGTACTCGAACAAAAAACAATTATCATTAATAATCGATATCTCCATCTTCTCTATCCGAAAAGGATCAAAGTGTTCAACATGAGTCTTCCACATCTCATTCTGATGATTATCAAATAGATCCCGTAGTTATATTTGATGATCAAGATAACCTTATGGTTAATATTGATAATCAAGTTGACTCCGTCATTATATTTGAGGATCTAAACAATGATCATGTTGAGAATCACGTTGAACAAGATGAGATTTTGTCTGACAGAGAAACTGAACTCTTGACCTTAATTAAAGAGCAACATTCTCGTTTGGAAATTTACACGAAATTAAAAGAAGAGAAAATGCACTGTTAACTGTGGATAATGAATGCTTCATTCGACAACTCAACTTTTTCAAAACTCAAGAAAACCGTGAAAAAGGTTTTGAAGCCGCTTTGGCCAAATCACACCAAAATGAAAAATCTTTGGAACGACAGATTCGGATCTAGTCAAGAATGCTTTGTTGTCTCAAATAGAACAAATGAAACATGAACATAAACAACAAATTAACGCCTTACTTTGGAAACTCAAAAAGCAAAGGCTGAGTTGTTAACTTGTCAAAAACGGTTCTCTAAGTACAAAAAGCATTCAACGAAACGAATAGATGACTATCTTGAGGAAATTGTCAACTTACAAAACAAAATCAAAGAGTTTAAAACTGTTGTTTATAAACATGGTGAATCAATCACAACGATTCAAAAGTTTCTTTCAAACCAAATCCAAATGGATATGGACCGAATCTTGCTGATTATAAACCTAAGTTTTCACACAGAGCATTCAAACCAAATCCTCAAGTTTACAGCGCAGAACATAGAATTGATGATTCAATTATGACTGTTGTTGAATATAATCGGATGGAGGAATTAGATGCGATGACGGAGTCGGTCAAAAATGTAAAATGTCGTTTATAACAAACCATTTAACTATTCAAAAGCCGTAACTTTTGTCACACAACAAGATACTTCTAACAAACCTTTGGTTATCACACCGGCCAAAGTCCTCCTCAACCAAATGGTGCACAAATTAATGGTCCTTTACCTTCACTTAGTGAAGCAAAAACTATGCCGAAGTTGTCGCGTTATCAAATACTTTGACACTTTCTTATCAGACCTCAAAATTTTGGAACATGAGATTGAATTTCATTCTGAAATAAAAGTTCAACATTTTCAATCGCCAATGGCGCGAGAACATAGAGATATTCTTGAGAAAAGAATTTTACCCCATGTCAAAAATTTGAAAAATTGTGCACTATATTGGGAAAAGGATTTTCACAAGGAACTTGGTCTCATGAAAATAATTTTTAGAAAAGCGAAACATCGATTTCTAAACGAAAAAGTAAAAGCTGTTGAGAAAAGATGTTGATCGACTCTTGGAAGATGTTATCTCTTTGATATCCGAATCTTGTGTTATTACATTCTTTGCCATATGCATCTAATCATATCTCTGCGATTCGTTGATTCTCATTTCATATTTTGTGAATACTTGATAAGGTGCATCAGATCGAGTCTTTAAAAGTTGAAAATGAACGATTGTCAAATGAACTTTCAAATGCAAAATGTCGTCTTCAATGGTGTCAAAAAGATATTCACAATCAACAACTTTTCAAAACAAAACGCCGCCATGTTCGTTCAACCAATGTTAATCAAAACTTGAGCAACTGGATGATCAAAATGTCTGGTGTCAAATCTCAAAATATGAACAAGAACTTGCAAAAGTTAAAAGGAACATGGTGTCATATCGATTTACTCAAACAGAATTGTGATGAAGCATCAAACGAACTTGATCATTATCTTGCACACACTAAAGAAGTCATGAATTTTGCTGAAATCTTCGCCGAAAATCAAGATTTGGTGCACACTATCATCAAGTTATAGGAAATGTTAGGAAAGTATGAACAAGTTCGACCTAGCATCATTAAGAGAATTGCACTTGTAACACTTAGCAAACATGAACCCATAATGCCTCTTGACAAAACACAAGTAACTAATATGCTTCCCTCATCGAAAAAGACTAGTTGCCTCTTTTTTCAAACGCCCCGACTTCACGACCTAGAGCAATACAAGGAAGAATAGGAAGTTGCGACCTAAGAAAAGACAAATAAAGAATTTGAAGTAGAAGAACAGTAGGACTTTGCATAAGACTCGCTTGTTCCCCACTTTAGATATTGCGCCTAGAAAATGTAATGGAAAAAGTGTTGTAACCGAACGGAACCTTTAAGTACTTTTGATATTCACCGATGCTTCTTGTGTTATTTGTCGTAAAAGTATGCTCGATTGTCATGATAAATGTGTTGCCAAGGCTATCTTGTCTCGCTTAAGGAATCCTAAGAATCGAATACCTCTAGGCCCACTAATACTTCTAAGTCTCGTGCTTGGTAGACCGCCTCCCATTCTAAGAAACGATTGAAGTCCATGTAGTTCAAAGATCACCTCCAAGGAATGTAGTACTACCTAGTACTTTCACTAAGACTAAAGCTAAGACTAGTTGGAGATGGCGTGAAATGGTTACATAACACACTAGGATTTAAAAGGATGCCTAAAATTATTGATGTGTGTATCTCTACTATAAGCGCTAAAGAACCCCTAACTCATCTGGGTTCCACATCTACTTATTCCATCCGTCAACTGTAATGCAGTGATGCATCATCCTTTGGATTGTTGATAGCGGATGTTCCCGGCACATGACAGCAACCTTAACTGTTATCAAACTTTGTTTCAAAGTTCATTAGTAATCGCCGATTCGAATGATCACTTCAGCGCCTATCATGGGCTACGAATATTACATTAATGGCAACATCGAAATTAGCAGGGTTTATTATGTGGAAGGCCTCTCACAATCTTTTTCTTGGTCAATTTTATGATGGAGATTTAGAAGTAGCTTCGGGAGAAAACTTGTTTCATTAAGTGATCTACAAGGAAATGATCTTATGTCCGCAACCGCCATCCGATCTCTACACTATCTCCAGCAAGACATGATTGCTTCTTCTCCCATATGTCTACTCTCAAAGGCTACATCTACAAAATCTTGGCTATATGCGTCATCTCTCACATCTAAAATTTCAAACCATCACCAACCTTGCTCGACACAAACTTGTTGAAGGTCTCCGCATCCTGATTCTAAAGATCATCATTGCTCAGCTTGTGAACAAGGGAAAAGCACTCGTGCTCATTTTCCTTCAAAGGTGAAATACGACTCTCAATGTGCTTCATCTTCTTCACATGGATTTGTGCCCGGCGCCGCATTTGCATCGATAAATGGCAACGCTACTTCTTGGTAATTGTTGATGACTACTCAAGATGGACTTGGGTTTATTTTCTTGAAGTAAAGACCAAGCTCCACGGATGATCATCACCTTTCTCATAAAATTCAAATTCAGCTCCGAACACCGTCCCACAAATTCAACGCACAAAGGAACTGAATTTTTAAATCAAACTCTTCGAATATTATGAGAAAGTGGGAATTACGATCAAACATCTATTGCCCGCACACCGTAACAAAACGGAGTTGTTGAAGCATCTAAACCGTGACGCTAAGTGGTGCCGTAAGCGATGTTAATTAATGCTAAACTTCCGTGATACGTGTGGTCGGTCGCTCCCCTCAAGCGCATGCTATACTCAAAACCGCTCAATGATCACAAACGCGCAAAACAAAACACCATTTGAGATTCTCCACAACCGAAAACCGAATCTTAAACACTTTCATATATTTGGATCCCTTTGTTATCCGAATAATGATCGTGATGACTTTGGAAAGCCGAAAGCCAAAGCGACATTGGAGTCTTTATTGGATATTGTGAGAATTCCAAAGGTTACGGACTGAATCGCTGCACAAAACAAGTTATGGAAATGATTCATGCTAATTTTGATGAACTTACGAAAATGGCTTCGAGTATAACACTTGGAACCCGGTCACAACCGCAAACTTCCCCAAACCCCATCATCGGTGATACAAGCCCTCGCCTTACTCGTCAACAAATGAAAAGGCTATTTGCTCACTGCTCGCTGATGATATTGATGACGTGCTCCGGTGTATCCGATGTTTCCGCTCAACCCGATAATACTCCTATACTTGATACACTGCTACAACAACTCGAAGAAGCACCACCAGTTGACTCTACAACAACAGTTGAACAAACTACTTCCAACGACGCAGAACCGGTGATGATGTTCAATGATGTAACCCCACCGCGATTTTGATCCAAAGGAGTTCTTTAACCCGCTCGCCAATGAAATCGCTGACACGATGTTGCGGAATCATATACAAGCCATTTGAATCCTCAAAATCTGCATAATGTATATCAACATCAACCTTCAACACATCGTTGGACAAAAGACCATCCCCTTGAGAATATTATTGGCAACCCGAATCAACCGGTCGTAATGAGACAACGCTCTTCACGATATGGTGAACATTGTATTTATGCACTCACCGCTGCGCCAATCGAGCCTAAAACATTAAAGATGCAATGACAAAGGACAAGCGGATTGAATCCATGCAAGAAGAACTCAACCAATTCAAACGTCTTGAAGTATGAAAACTGGTTGAAAGACCAAACGAGGGTCTTCGTCATTGGTCTAAAATGGATTTGGAAAAACAAATTGGATGTCAAGGAACTGCCATCGTAAAACAAATCACGCCGGTGGCTAGGGTTATGAGTGAAGAGGGTATTGACTTTGAAGAATCATTCGCCGGTTGCTCGCTTGAGGTCGCCGATTTTTCGGCATTCGCGCCATGAACATCACCGTCTTCTTCGGATGGATGTCAAAACCGCTTCTCAATGGACAAGCGAAAGAAACGGTCTATGTTAGCCGGCGGAAGGATTCGTTGATCCGAGTTCCCTCATCATGTCTACAAACCGAAGAAGGCTCTCTACGGTTCTCAAAAGCCTCTCGAGCGTATGATAAGTTATCATCCTTTCTTATCGCTAATAATTTCATAAAAGGTTCGGTTGACCCTACATTGTTCATACAATATCACGGGGCTCACATTTTAATCGTTCAAATTTATGTGGATGACATCATCTTTGGGTTAACACATTTAAAATACTCAAACACTTTTTCAAAACTAATGAAAAAATATTTTTAAATGTCTATGATGGGTGAACTTACGTTCTTTCTAGGACTGCAAGTTCATCAATCACCCCGTGGTATTTTCTTGAGTCAGTCCAAATATGCCCTTGAATTGTTACACAAATTTGGAATGCAAAACTGTGACACCTACGCCACACCAATGGCTCATACCAAGAAGCTAGACGCTGATTTACATGGGAAATTGGTGGACCCTACCAAATACCGTAGTATAATTGGGTCTCTCATGTATCTAACACCTAGCGTGCCACGATATTGTTTTTGCCGTATATCTTTGCCCGTTATCGTTGAGACCAATGAAACCCACCTCTCGAGAGGCTAAAAGAATCCTCCATCAAGGGAACCATTAATTGGGGATCGGTATCCGAAGGATTCGGTTTTGAACTAATAGCTTTTCAGACGTACCGATCACTTGTGCCGCTTAGACTCGGAAAAGTACTTCGTGAGCACTACAATTTCTTGGTGACAAAGCGGGTGTCATGGCAATCGAAGCCAGGATTGTACATCGTCGTCCTCAACCGGGGAAGGTAATATGTAGCCATGTCGATATGTTGTGCTCAAGTAATTTGGATGAGAACACAACTCAAAGACTATGGTTACGATTTGATGAATCCCATGTATCTGCGACAACTGGAGTGCTATTGCGATATCGCAACTCAGTTCAACATTCGAAATCAAAACACATCGATCTTCGTTATCATTTCATCAAGGACCACGCGAACAGTGTTGTTGAATTATATTTTGTGGGTACAGAATACCAATGGCGTGATCTTCTCACCAAAGCCTTAGCTCCTCCTAGGTTTCTTGAAGTTGCTCCAATCGGATTGGGTATGCGGTTTGACTCAAGAGAACCGATGAACTCTTAAAACATTCTTAAAACCAGTCAAACACCAAAATCTCTTTTGTAAATATTTTCAAAAACAAAATACAAAAATATAAAATCTGATAAAATTCAAAAATATTCTTCTATCTAATTTCTTTCAAACATCTAAAGATAATCCCTTCTGTCAACACGTGTTCTATCAAACTTTTCACAATTTTCCAAGTGTTGAGGGGGAGAAAGTAAATATTTTTCGGTTTCATAAAACCTTGTACTTGCATGTTTCTAAAAAATATGTGGTTTCTTCTAAAATGGTGGATACGTTTCTTGTCAAATACTCTTCTCGGACTCAAATGTTTTTCAAAATTTATTATTTCAAAAGTCGAGGGGGAGTATCGTTAAGTTTCTTGTCTTACAAGTGTTTTGTCTAACCTAAACGGAAGTAAAGGATCTTGGTTGGAACCTTTTTGAGGTTGAGGGACTGAATGTGTCAACTTGGAAAATTAATTTTAACAAAATCATTCACCTAAACCACCAAGATCAAACGGCCCAAATCAAATCTTCTAAACTGCTCAAGCCGTTCATAATCTGTAAGTTCTAAATTGTTTTGATCAAGATTCTAAACAAGGATTTCAAAAATCTTTCAAATCCAATTGATAAAACTCTTTAAACTGATTTTGGAAAATTGTTCACTCGAAGCAATTGGGTGTTTATTCATAAAAGTGTTTGGATTGAAATGAGTTGTGTTAAAACCTTTCTTAGTGTCTATTAAACTTGTTTCAATCGTCCAAAACCATCCTCAATCTTAAATTTCATTAATTTGAATTCTAGGGTTCTTGCGCTCATCTAGGGCTTTTCTATTCTGTGATATGTTATTAGGTAGTCAAGAAAGTGTTAGAATACGTTTATATGCATGTTTTTGAACCTTTAAATTAGCCCAGAAACATCTAAACTGTAAGAATTTAAGTTTTAGGTTTTTTAGGGTTCATCTCCTATGAATCTTCTGATTCTGTGGTGGAAATGTGTTAAATCTTGTTCCATAGCACTCATATGACATCTAGGACACTCCAGAAAAATTTTTGTTTGATTTGTGTGGCTATATCTATTACGCATAGATTAAGGGTTTAGGGTTTGAGAGTTTACGCCTAAGTCTTTGTGTGTGTATCTGATATGTTCTTGTGCTTGTTTTGTGATCTATAAGATGTTTGGAATAAACTGTAATCATGTTTTCATGTTTATGTTTAACACGTTACGCATAAGAGGTTTACAAAGGGATTACGTGTATCTTGGAAAGATATTCAGAACAAGGCTTGTTATGCGCATAAACTTTACTCTTAGGTAAACTTTACGCGTAACGCCTAGCTTATTCCTACAGGTAAGCCTAAAGCCTTTGAACTTGTCTTACGCGTAAGAAACTCTTACGCATAAGCTTGGTCTTACGCTTTAGCATACTCCTACGCATAAGCTCCTTTCTTACGCATAAGGATCCTTGTTACACATAACCCTCTGTTCACTACATTTTGGCCCGTTACGCATATGTTACTTGTTAAGTTACGCATAAGCTTTCAAAAGCTAATATGTTGTGTGTTAAGTGAAAATTTGGACTTTAAAATTTCAACACGTTCACGTAACTTATCACATCAACTTCATCAATTGGTTAAATGTGACTTAGGACTTGTAACTAGCATAAACATGTTACCATCAAACAAGGAATTAGATAATAAATCAGACTAAAACAAACACATTGTGTTTTCATATGTCTGTCTTTTTGTCTAATGTCTTTTAGATCACAAAATGGTTGCAAATCAAGCAAACATCAATGCCCCATTGAAAGCTCGATGGCAAACACATTCCTAGCCGGATACAAAACAATTGGCAAGAACAACCTGTGTCGTCTTCAACAACTTCATATGCTCTCAATCATCTTGCGTAATTCTTGTGGACATCCTTCACGCAACATCCATTCAATTACATGCTCACAAAGTCATCCTCAATCTCGGCTTCTTCGGGATGAGAGTATGATTCAATGGATGAAGAAAGAAAATTTCGTAAGACATTAAAGCGTAAAAGGATGGAATACTATGCTTCAACCTTTCGGTTAATCGTCCCGGTGAGGGTCAAGCAAGAGTAGTCCTCCACTTATGGAAGATCCATTGCAAACAACTCTTACCCCATCCGATCCGTTAATCAACCCGTAGGGATCGGTCATCGTCTCTACAACTGTTGAAATTAAGCAACCACAACAACAACTAAAACAACCGCAAGAAGAAAAGCATGGTGAAGATGTGGAAATTTCTGACAAAGGATATTACGATCATGATAAGGATGAAAGAGTCCCTGAGGATGATAATTTGGTGGCTGAATAGGAAATGATTCTAAAAGATGCAAAAGAAGCTGCTAGAGCTGAGAAAGAAAAGTTTAAGAAGGAATCGCACAACTACATAGTTGACAATTCACACAAACTCAACAAATTCTTAAACACCTCTTGAAACTTCCACCAAACCCAAATCATCATCTCAATCATCACCTCCATCAACATAAGAAACACCTATGTCAACAACAAAATCTTAAGGGCAACTCCATCCAATGATTCGTCAAATGGTTAAGCAGGTTATCACCACTACACAATAAGCTACACCACCACCACCATCCGACAACAGGGATTGAAACCACACCACCAATGGAGAAAACCGTTGATCAGTTTGCATACACTGGTGGTGAGGATCACGACATACCAGCCCCAACGAACCTCAATCGAAATTTAGATCAAGTACATTCTCAGACTCCTTGTTTTCATAATGATCAAATCAAAGAGCGTGTTGAAGTTCTCCACCGGGTGAATCTTACCTAAATTCTACACTTCATCGGAATCAATCAAGAACCTCAATACAAAATCGTTCATAAACAAAAGTTTGGGTTTGTCTACCAAAGTGAAAATCATCATACTTGCTTCATGGCTTTCGATGAAATTCACTAAGTTCTATGACGCCACCACGAGATGGTTGAGATGGATTGGCATTTCGATTGAAGGACATTGAGTTGGGTATAATTCAGACGAAGAGATGGAATTCAAAGGATCGCAAGGATGTTCGTTGATTTATCACTAGGATTGATGAATGTTTGATTCATCGGGATCATGCAAGCGGTTGGAGAGCTATGTGGGAGGATGACCAAACTTTCCGGTTCGACTTTCCAACGCCCTCGAAGTAGCGATCGCCCTGTAATCATTGGGTACTCTCTTAAACTCTTGATTGTGATTTTGTTTGTCTGTTATATGCATTAAATGGCTTGTGCACACATAGCGAGGTACAACCCGCTCTGTAATAAAGGACCCTCGCGGGTACGCCTGCCACAATCCTACAAAAGGAGCGAAAGCTTCTTACTTTTGAGTAAAACCTATCAAACCTTTCATTTTTCAAGGTTTTGCTCAAAAGAACAAGTACTTCCCTTATGATTTTCAAAACCTCAACCGTTTATATCACTTGTTGAGGGAGAGTATTTGATTTAAAAACTTTGTTCACAAAATGTTCTTTGTGTAATCTTCCCACAAACTCAAAATGGTCATATTTATTCTCAACATTTCTTCAAAAATAACATTTATATGCCATTTTTGAGGGGGAGAAAAATTATGTGATAAGAAATATGTTGTGTTTTGCTAATGAATCCTCGTGTGAAAAAAACTTCAACCCATGAATTGACGGGAACTGAACAGTCATACATTGAAAAGATTTGTCTTCCAAGACTTAGCCAAGTAAATTGTACCCATTCGAGAAGCTCTTGATAGACATGAACTTTGACGGGTTTGACAACCTCTCAAGGTTGTCCACATCTTCAAGGTAGTTATTAGAGCTAATTGTCACATAAAAGCTGACAATGTATCTCTTTAACTATGCAACGTAATCGTGTCTCGCAAGGAATTTTCTATCTTGAGTCAATCAATTCAAAAGTGCGCTGCTTTCTTCTCAATGCAGCATTTCTAAAACTCTTAAGCACATGTTGGGGGTATTTCGAAAATCTAAAACTCTTGAAGTGTTCAAACATGTTTTCATTCACAAACACTTCGAGAGATTTTCATGAAAAATGGTTTTATGGCAATGAAGTTATAAGGTGATTAAGGTTAGGAATAACCGCCCTATGATCCGCCAGAGCTGGAGGGATCTACCCAAGGACACTACCAATAGTTAGAATTAGAAGTCCTTAGGTATGATTATAAAAAGGAGAAAATGAGAATGGAGAAAGAAGGAGTTGAAGAATTAAAAAGAAAAGATAAAGAAAAGGGTGAAAAGAAATAGCCCTCCGATTATTCAACTTAGAGGCATAATCGTTCAATTCATTCTACCGGTTGTCACTAGATGACACCGGTATTGAAGACTAAATGTCGTCATGGACCCAGTGACGCATGCAATAAACCTTCTTAGCCACTCAAGTTTCTCCCAACAGAAGCTTGTTTCATTC
>OU343222.1:31199190-31240878 GCA_910596185.1 Chrysanthemum makinoi | reverse complement strand
TTCTTCTTAATTTAATTTGGGGGTTTAACGATTCTATAAATAAATAAACAAAAGGCAAAAATCCCCCAAATTAAAAATGGCAACAACAACAACAACATCAACCGCTGATGAAGATGGAAATATGTGAGTATTCCTTCAATATATATAATAATAATAATAATAATAATTTCGGTTTATTTTGCTAATGGAGTATCATTATTATTATTATTATTTAATTTTAACCAATAAGCAGGATTGTGAATGAGCAAGAAGATATACAGCAGACGACGGAAACTAAAAAACCGAAATTAACTCCGTTTTCAGATCTAACCGATCACCAACTGTGAGTTTAATTACTTTCGCATAATGATTAACGGGTTCAGGGCTGAAATTTAAAAAAAAATCATGTTTAGATAAGCTTATATGTGTTAAATAAGCCTAAAAAGTGTTTCGCGGGGTCGGCTTTTAATAACCCCAAAAGTGTGGCAGATTTTAAATTATAATCTTGATTATAACTAATGTGACATTCATATTTGTGTTCATGCCATAAAATACCATCTTACTTCAAAGGTCCCAGTTATTATACTTGTTTTGCACTGTATTAGTAATTATTCCTACTTTTCGTGGATCAAATTAGTCACTGTTTTACTTTTTTTTTACCGTTTTTCATGCTGACGTGTCAACAATTTTGAATATGCGGTTTCTTTAATTTTTCGTCAACGCGGACGCTGATTTGTACTTTTGTAAATGTACCATTTTAGTCATTATATTTTGAGTATACTCAAAAATACATCCTTGTAGTTTACCCCGTTTCGTACTATACATCCCTCAACCAAAAGTTTAGACAGATACATCACTCCGTTAGTAAACGTTAGCCTATATACATCCACAAGGACGAACGGTGCAAAATTTGTGCCGTTAACTTGACACGGGCGCTTAGTAAAGGTAATTTGGTCATTTTATGTCCCAACTACTTCAATCATAAACACAATCCAAAACAAAAATCCCAAATCAAACACAATGAAAAACAAAAATCCCAAATCAAAAACCCAAATAAAAAACACAAATCAAAAACACAGTATCCAAAGAACCTTGAACCATATCCTCCACAACAGACCAGATATCCCGTGACAACCCACAGTGTTCAACATCCACTCCTCTGTTTCTGTGGCGCCTGTGAGGGGGGTTCACCAATTCATTCCTCTAGGGCCTCTTTGGTGGTTCTGGGAATTTTTTAGCATCCAACTATGACAATGATGAGTTCGGCCTTAACAAACTCGAGCTATTCCAAGGTTCTTTGGATGTGGGCTTACGATGATCCGTTGGAGGATCCGCTTGCTATGGTGGTGGTGGTGGTGGAAGTACAAGTATCCCCACCATCATTTAGGACAAGGAAGAAAGCACATGGGAAGGGTATCCGACATCAATCTACAGTTAAGTATGTGTTCAAGGTAGTTCGCCAATAAGCGATGAAACATATCCCCACCATCATCGACATTGTAATCAAATCCATGTATTTAATTGGTTTTGTGTGAAATAAAAGAATATGTAATGCAAAACCTCATTGTCCATCAAAGGTTTTTGGTCATGTGGAACCACTGAGCATTTGATTTGGGAGCAATAGGTTATCTCACAATATACACGCATTGATTTATTCAAATTATTTGAATTTCCAATAAATAATAGAAACCTAGACTAGCCAAATGGAACAAAAAGAGTGAGACCAACAACAAGCAAACAAGTAGATTTGGGGATCTTGTTCAGAATGTGTTTTTGATTTGTGTTTTTCATTGTGTTTGTGATTTGGGATTTTTTTTCTTGGATTGTGTTTATGACGGAAAGTATTTAAAGATTGAAGTAGCTGGGACATAAAATGACCAAATTACCTTTACTTAACCATCACGCTCCTTAACTTACACAAATTTTGCAACCGCTCGCCTTGTGATGTATATAGGCTAACGTTTACTAACGGAGTGATGTATCTGTCTAAACTTTTGGTTGAGGGATGTATAGTGTGAAACGGGGTAAACCACAAGAATGTATTTTGGAGTTTACTATTATATTTTTTTTAACCATATTACTAATTATTCCTATCATATTAGTAAATGATCAAAAGTGTTTTGACGCAAACTAAATAAACAATAATTTAACATTCCACATTACCACCAAAATAACTACTAAGAGCCAAATGTCATCCGAATATCATATTACTTTTAAAATACATCAACAAAATGTATAGCCGTGATATTTAGGTTTGACCGAATGGCAATTCCAAGATCTTAACGTAACAAAGGGTATGAGAAGAAATTGTTTTTATTAGAAAAAAGCTGCATATTCTAAATTGCAGACACGTCAACACGAAAAATGGTAAAAAGTAAATTAATGATTAGTTTGATCCACAAAAAGTAGGAATAATTACTAATGCGGTACAAACAAAAGTATAATAACTAAAACGGCACACTGAGAAAAGTATAAGTAAGATGGTATTTTATGGCATTAACCCTACAAAGGGTTCGGTATAACTTGCTCTGATACCAATTGTTGCTTTTTCTACTCGATTGACAGTTTGAACGGTCTCCGATGAAACATGTGAGTGTTACGTAAGTTTGGGACATAAACACGCTTTGCAAGAGAGTAAGATATATGTAGAACCGTAAGACATAAACAATAAACAAAGCGTATATTGAATTGTATTGAACCCCACAAGAATGCCAGACGTGGCTTGGTCAGTACCTATTGGATAAAATGGAAAGGGTTCGCTCCCCACCTCGATAAGACAAATAACGACAGGCTCATTGTCTGTGGCCGGTCCTTGGGGAGGTCCGTTGGCATCCTTATGATGCATGGGACCAGGGTGATCCCACCAATCTTCACCTTTTGGAGATATATTGGAATGAATGTTTACAGAAAATCTAATCCTATTTATATTTGTTGAATCGATGCTTCAAAGAGGCATATCGATTCAGTATACCGTTGTAACCTATCTAATCGTTGTATGCTATCTAAACGGTTTATACCGTTTCTAATAAAAACCCATCCCATTACAATGTTTCGGTTTATACCGAAATTCTGTAAATAGTAACACTAAACTACCTTTAACTATATTAAGATTACATATTTAAACATACTACTAAGTCTCTGGTTTTGTCATTTACTTCCAACAATCGATACTTATGAACACATATAATCAAACAAGATCCTCACCGTACTGAAGTCAACTTCTTTGAGGATCTCACATATTGCCTTTATGAGGTCACCGTCACTTAGCTTCTGTTTTTCAGATCTCACATATTGTCTATACTGATAATAGTAGCATACTTTCATTCTTATACCAATATTAACAATACAAACTCAATTATATATCCATAGTAGAAACTTTGATTCTGATATGGTTGCTATGATTGATAAAAAAAAAATGAATGTATATTAAGATGTTTTTTTGGTTAAATTGTGGAACTCGCTGGCCAAAAAAAGCGATCACCTTTCTGGTTTAGTTCGATCTAGAAAAAATCATATTTAAAGAGCTGTGTGTATTTTAGAAAGATACATACTTAAGAGAGTGCAAAAGTTATATGAGCAGATGCACAATTTTATCCGAATACTCAAAATTGCTTATCTTCTTAGATAATAAGCAGCTTAGCGCTAAAATTAACAATCCCAAAAACCCTTAAAGCAATCCACACACCCTCAAACTGTTTCTCTTATTTGTTCTATTGGCACGATCGGTCCTTTCCGATGAGATCACACAATTATCTTATAAGTACTTTTAACAAGCGATCCCAAACACATCCCCATAATCTTAACAATATATGTTACTTTAGGCGCTCGATAAGTGTCAACTTGGAGATGAAGTGAGGAGCAAGGAATGGAAGCTAGACTCGCCGTGTCTCTGTCCATTGTCTTTACATTAAGCATTTTCGCTTTAATATATTCACCAGCTTTTTAAATGAAACACTATAGTTGCGGAGAATGGAGAGAACTGAGTGTGGGTCAACGCATACTGTGTGTCTGTGGCGTACTACTCAAGAAAACCCGCCAACAAATGACAACCGCAATGTTGGAATGATTCAAAGAAACTCAAGCAAAACTTTAATGACTCTACTGGTGATAATGATAGCACATCGTATCACATCCGCAATAGTGAAATGGTTTTAGTTCTATAGAAAGGTTTGACATAATATATGAACCTAAAATAATCATAGGGGTGACTTTGCACTAACTTCTTTTTGGGCTCATCAACACTGATCAACTTGTTTATGTAAGAGCAGTTACAATAGTAACGCCATAACGGCGTTTTTGACGAAATTAACTGCTATGTCGCTTTTTACCCTTGGACCTCCCACGTTATTTCGCGCTAGTACCTTCCTCAAGTAACTTAATTTTTTATGCCCCTAAATGAGGTTGTTTTTGAATTGTTGGGAATGTTATTGACGTTATTGGATGTTATTGTTGTGGGTGTTTTTGATGCACGTTAAATGTTAAATGTTCGGAAATGATGGTTACTGACGCTTAATGTACGCTATGGTTATACATTGTTATTGAATCGCCTAATAGAAACAAATAAACTCATTATTTTTCAATTTTTCATCACTTGAGCTTTAATATCATACGACGTGTATACAGAGTATAAATATATTGAATATCTAGACAATAAGACATTTAACATTCTTAATATTATACATGACCTACATTATCAGTTCTCAAACTTTTGTTTACGAATTAAAACATTAAACATATGTCGCACACTTATTTAATCAATATCCTTGCATAGACGTACAAGTAGGGGTGTATTCGGGTTGTCCCGGTCGGGTTCGGGTCAATTCGAGTCGGGTCAAATCGGGTCAAGCCTTAAAAAATATTCAACCCTAATTGTTTAACTCGGGTCAACTCGGTCGGTCTTCGTGTTCGTCAACCCGGTATTTTACAACATGTAAAATGTTGTTGTTGTGTTAGTCTGGTGTTCGGGTCCGGGCTCGGGTCAAGGCTAAAAAAATACACACCGAACCCCGACCTTATTTCAACTCGGGTCAATTTAGGCGACCCGATTGACCCGAATATAATTTTGAACCCAATTGACCCGACCCGAATTGACTCGGGTCGGGTTCGGGTCGGGTCAGCCCGAATGACACCCCTACGTACAAGTGAATAATACCAATAAATCTTATCTTATCTTACTATCTTATAATAGTGGGATGCACTTCCCTCATATTAATTATTTTAAGATTTTCATATATAAAATTTTAAGCAAATACAAGTTACAAAGCATTAGTTACAATACTTAAAACACAAATAAAAATACAAATCAAACTACAATTAATACACAATTTAAAACACCCATTCACAAAAGAGTACATGTCTCTAATCATGATGTACACCATTTAAGCAAATACAGAATTTAAGCAAATACATATATTAATGCTTTATGTACAATTAATTTATGCGCAACCATTTATAATAACATATGCAATTAATACTAATCTTAAATCACTCATTTACTCAAAAACACAACCATTATATCACATGGTACAATCTAATCAAGCTACTAACAAGTGTAGATTCATGTGACGGCTGATGGAGATTCCTAAGAACAACAGCAACGGTGCCAACAACTGATCTAAAAGAATCAAAACTGCTATAACTCAAATTTACCATCAAAACATAAAGAATACATAAATCTACAAAAAAATAAAAATAATAAATAACTAAAAAAGTTACCATTTCGTTATTGTCCAGTGATGGGAGGTTCGTTATTGGCCATAGATCTAAAACAAAAACAAAAACATTCAAAAAACAATCAAAACTAAAATAAAACTTCAAAACAATCAAAACTAAAAATATTACAACTGAGATCTACAAAGACAAAAACCACAGATCCAAAAAAATTTCAAACCTTCAAAAAACAATCAAAATTAAAATAAAACATTTCAGACATGGTAACAACATTTTCCGGCGGCTGCAGCAGCACTCTCCGGCGATAAGAATGGCAACCTTTTTCGGCGAGATAATGGCGTCAAAAAACGCTTAACGGTGGCTGTAAAAAATAACAAAAATGTTAAATTACATAGATCTTTAAAAACAATCTATGGATCTACAAATAAAATATATAGATCTGCAAATAAAAACTATAGATCTAAAAAAAAAAAAAAAAAAAAAAAAAAAAAAACACCTTCAAAACTTGATTAACATATATAGAGATGGAATGGTTTTGTTGGTTTGGAAATTTTTAGGCTTGTATGTTGGTTTGGTATGTGTAAATTTAGGTTCGGATATTGGGTCGGGTGGTTGAATCTTAAAATTTATGATGGGTTTTAGGTTGGGGATATTGGTGTTTTACTCAAAAGCACAACCATTTTATCACATGGTACAATCTAATCAAACTACTAACAATCTATTATTAAAATCCAATAACCCAAGCACTTAAAACACGAGCATAAAAACACAACCTACGCAACTTAAAAGACCAGCATTGTTAAAATTACTCAAATATAAAATTCTTACAATTTATAGAGTTGTTGTAACGAAAAACATAAAATTAAAATATATCCATCGCCGCAAATTTATTACAGAGTACCCGCCGCCGCATCGCATGGGTACCCTGCTAGTATTAATAAATAAAAGATATTTTATTCTCACTGTAGTACTTAAATGAGGATGTCATGTATCAACTAACCATCACAGATAATTAATGTGACACTATTCTAAAATTAATGTCTAAGTTTGGTGGTGAATTAACAAAACATTTACACACCATCATTTTATTGCTACATCAATCTCAGAGTGTGTTTGCTTTGCTGTCATGAATCACAATGGATATAAATTTGATAATAGTGGTGAGTCCCTCATTTATGAAAAATCCATATCTAGCTCTCTTGATGTATATGAAATATGAAATAAATCTATCATTTACTTCTATAGTGATGGACCCCTCATCTTAAACAAACACCTTGATTGGAATGAAAATTCATTATGTGATTGTTATTCCGGAATACCAAACGCACCCTCATTCTCTCACTTATTAACTTTGACTCACAATTTACTTTTACCAAATATTTATTTAATCTATATCTATATCTATATATTATATAATGCATTTAGGACAATCTAAATATGAAAGTCTTAAAAATATTAAGACCTAAAACATTTCTTCTAAAGGAATTGATATGTACACATAACATATTTTATTCATACACATAAAATTATTTTTTATGGACTATTGTACCCTTATGTAGTTTTAACTCCATTTAATTTACCCTAATTTGACTTATCGTTTTCCTCTTTATGCCGTTACCGATCATTCAACCGTCCCCCATAATCCATCACAAGTATGAATTCATTTGACTTGTTTATCTCTTTAATTGTTAGACATTGATGATTTGTGTCTTGATCTTCATGTATAATAAGTTTGATGTTTGTCATGAAATTAATTGTCATGCATAATTAACATTTTCTACATATATGCACCCTATTCAACTAAGTAATGATGCATGAACTACACGAATATGATAAAAGTAAAACACATATGAATTTATTGACTTATGAGCAAACACATGCATAACAACATATATTTCAGGAAACGAATGAACTCATGTCAAGTTCGATAACTCAAAAATGAAGAACTTTATCTTGGTAGTTCTATATTCCAATCATGCGATGACTTGCTAAAACATCTAAGCCTTTTTTGTTGCATTTTTAGCTCACGATAAGTTGCCTAAGTTTTTGCACTGTATCGCCGGACCTTTTGTTGCAACTTTTTATCATTATAAGTTTCTTTCTTTTCTTGCACATTATAAGCTGCAATTTTGCTGCAATTTATGCACTAGGTTAGTTATTTTTCTGGAGTATTATTTGTTTTTTATGCATTTTGATTAGTTAAAAATATTTGGTGCCGCTTGTGAAGGTAATAAATTTTTGCCCCCGATACTGAAATTTCGCTCATCTTTGTTACTTACTGGGTGCCGTTCTCGATAACTCAAGCAGTAAAGGCTAATTTCGACGTAAGTTTTTAGTATAAAAATATTATGAATAGGTTGAATTTACAAGAGTGCCCTCATAGTTATACCACGTGTGCCCTCAACCTTGAAAACTGTTTTGTACTTTTTTACTTTAGTCAAAATGTCTAAACCAAACTTATGTACCACTATATTTACCCATAGTACTTCGTTTGTTAACTAAAAATGTAGATGTGTTATTTTGATTTTATGTTATTCATCTCTCTAAATTTGGTTATAAAAGTAGTAGCTATTTAAAGGAGCTTCAGCTCACCACATCAACAACATAGCTCAGCAGAATCAGAACATAACTCAGCAGAATCAACAGATAGCTCAACAGAATCTGCAGACAAAGTTTACTAAGCCAACAAAGCTAAAGCTTCATCAGAAGGCTCAAGTACAATGTGGAATCATGTAATAAGTCAATGTATATATGTAGTAGTAGTAGTGCTTATGCCTTAGATTCATTAGTAGTACTGTACAAGTAGCAGTTGTGTAGTATGACTTTTGTTATTTGACTTCTTGCTCTATAAATGGAGCATTGTAAACTTCATTTCAATCTAATGAGAAATAACAACATTTCCCGCCATATGGCATAAACTCTCTCATTCTCCAAACTTCAATATGGTATCAGAGCAAATGATCATGCTCAACCACCAACCACCATCCAACTTCACCATCTCTAACTAACTCCATCATCTCTAACAAACTCCGACCACCGTAACAACCCAGAACCACCACAACAACCACCACTCATCATCTTTTACTTCACCAAATCCAATCAAACTACCATCTTTATATTCTAATCAACATCAGGAAAATTCTTATCATCATCAACCATCACAATATCATCATTTAATCATCAATTCGCATAAAATTTTCAAATCTCATAATGGCGGAACCACAACAAACACCACCACAATTGCCAACCTGCAACAACCACCACAATTACTGATGCCGAAATCACACCAAATCATCCAATGTTTCTACACCAAACAGATCACCCAGACTCATCCTCATTTCCAAGAAACTCATCGATCGATAACTACATTCCTCGAGAAGATCAATCACAATAGCACTCAATGCCAAGAACAAGATGAAAATCATCATAGGAGAGTATCTAGAACCATCAATGGAATCGATCTCGAGCAATTTGGGAGAAACAATGATATGTCGATTTCTTGGATCTTGAATACAACAAGGAACAGATAAGCAACAACTTGAATTTCATCAACTCTGTGTCAAAGTTATGGAATGAATTACAAGAACATTATGCTCAAATTGATGGTCATAGAATCTTCCAACTGACAAATGACATGGTTCAGCTTAAAGCAAAACAATCAAGTGTTGAAGTGTACTATCACAAACTGAAAGGGTTACGGGATGAATATGATGCACTTGAGGCACCTTACATGTGTATTTGCAGTTGTAGTTGTGAAAATGGGAGAATTAATGGTGAAAGGGATCAAAGAAAGAGACTAATCCAATTTCTGATGGGGTTGGATGAAGGCTACTCAAATGTTAGGGGTCAAAATCTCTTGATGCAACCTCTTCCATCACCGCAAAGCTATATACCACCATAAGTGAGGCAGAAGAGAAGCAAAGAGAAGGAAATGTTCCCAAGTCAATGACTTCTACCATCCTCAATTCCTACACCAACAATGCAAGACCACAAACAAACTCTACTCCCATATACAATACCTATGCTAATCCAAAACACTCATATCCAAATCCAAACTCGCAGAAGAAACAACTTTCACCCAAACACTACCAATGGCATGCCCACAAGCTCAAACTCAGAAAGGAAAAGTACTTTTAAGAAAGGTGTTTATTGTGGAAACTGTGGCAAAGAAGGTCATCTACAAGAGGAATGCTACAAGATTGTGGGATATCCAATAGGTCATCCTCTTCATGGAAAATACCAACCATCACAGACACCAAAATTCATCAATCAAAGTGGTCACAAGGACTTCAACATGGTAATGGACAAGAGGACACAAAACAACAACTCCCTACTTCAAACACTCGAAGCACCACGTAACCATGTATCGCAAGAATGGATAAACCGCAAAATCAACTCAATCAAAGTGTTACTCATGCTTCAAAACAATCAAGGCAATCCTTTTCAAGGTATCTTCTCTTCTACTAGTCTTAAAATTCCTAAATTTATTGCAACTCTCATTACTGATCTTAAAGATGCTTGGATAATTGATAGTGGTGCAACCACCACATCTCAATCACTCTCACCTTAATGCACAATGTTCACACACTCACCACACCAGATTTGTATCTCTTCCCGATGGCAAAACAATCAAAGTCACAACCTATGGATCACCACTCTCAATGCAAACATCACACTCCATAATGTCTTCTACATTCCCACATTCACATACAACATCATCTCAGTGAGAAACTACTACATGGGACATCTATCTCACTTACCTTAACTGCTACATACTGTATTTTTCAGACTGAACAAGAGGATTGCACATGGCACCCTCTGTGATGGTCTCAGACTTCATCTCACCAAAGACCTTCAACTCATACCAGCTCATCAACCATCCTTCAATTCACACCAACATCAATCTAGCTTTATGGCATTCCAGACTTGGACACTCCTCAACTACTGTACTTAAGAAAATAAAATCACTTTCATCATTGTTCAAATGTAATTCAAATTTAGTTTGTGATGTATGTCCTTTGGCAAAACAACATGCTTTACCTTTTCAAACAAGTACTTCATATGCAAACCATTTGTTTGATCTTATTCACATTGATGTTTGGGGTCCATATAAACATCCCAAAATTAACAAATGCAAATATTTTCTCACCATAGTTGATGATCATTCAAGAACAATTTGGACTTATTTAATGCCAAACAAAACCCACACCACTTCAAATATCAAAACATTCTGTGCTTATGTTCAAAATCATTTTCACACAACAATCAAAACAATCAGAAGTGATAATGGTACAGAATTTACCAATACTTATCTCTCAGATTACTTTGAAACCAATGGAATTCTACACCAAACATCATGCCCCAACACACGTCAGCAGAATGCTAGAGTAGAGAAAACACGCATTACATTTGAAATTGCAAGGCAATAAAACATCAAGCTCATTTTCCAAACCACTTTTGGGGATATTGCATCCTTGCAGCCACCTATCTCATCAACAGATTACCTTCAAAGCCAATTCATCACAAATCACCATATGAACTCTTACATAACCAACCACCTTCACTTGATCACCTCAAAGTTATTGGATGCAGAGCCTTTGTACATCATCATGGTCCAGACAAACTTGATCCAAGATCCATTCCCACCATCCTAGTTGGCTATTCATTCACACAAAAAGGATATGTCTTATATGATCCCAACACACATAAACTTATCACTAGCAGACATGTGCTCTTTGATGAAACTGAATTTCCCTTAGCCCACTCACCATCCAATATCACATACTCACCACCACCCATTTCATCTGATCAAACCAATCTCCCTGTCTTTCCTTCACCAATCATCAATGATACTGATCCATCCCCACTTACATCTACAACAAGCTCAGCAGTTCACACCCACACCAACAATCCACCAATCACTGATCCACCTCCATCAAACTCTACATACACAGATACACCATCTACCACATTACCTAATCCATTACTGTGACAACTCTTAATTTCAGGTCATTTTATAAACTTTAAAAGTTTCACTATTTCATCATTTATCGTAAACTACGCTATTTAGTATCAAATTCGCAGAACCTTAATGGTTTAGCTGCAAATTTCATGAACATAACATCAAGGACATTTCATATAGACTAGATTTAGTCTACATAACATCAATAACATCATTTCATATCGGTTCATGCATGGTTTTGCATTTATTCATTAAACGTTTATTTTTCCTATTAAATAAACGCTATCGCGTAAACATTATTTTGAAACATTCATCCGACACTTCCAAAAATAATCTTAATATATTTTTATACTCATTTTAAGACTATAAAATTATATCATCAATTTACCCATGTTTTCAATTTATTTCAGTATATAAATTGTTATGTTTATATAATTACGACGGTTTTGCCAGAATTCAACCCGATAAATAATTATTCATTCAAATTTTGCAAGAAATGTATTTTTATAATTTTTATGACCTTAATATATTTTATCTTGACCCGTTAAAAGTTATTTTTATTTAACGCTACCCTAAATACTCAAATGTGTATTTAATTTACCACATATCCTCAAATTACTTACACTAAACATTACTTATACATAATATAAAAAATATATATATATATATATTGCATGACTAATACTCCCCTTGTCGACAAGGGGAGGGTGAGTCATTGAGTTTTGTTAAATATCTACTAGAGTATTATGTATTATACTAAGATAACAACACATTCACTTCATTAACTTGCAAAGTGTTAGAGCAAAAAGCATTTCTTTCCTTTCTCTCTTGCTAAAACCGGCAACCACAAAGAGGACCAAGAAGATTTCATCCAAATTTTCAAGACAAAGTTTTATTACACACTAGTATCACTTGTTGTGTAGGTTTTGCAATAAAAACCTCAAGTGATTAGGAAAAACCCTTTGTCCTTAAACCTCATCATATTACTTGTAAGCATTCATATTCATGTGTTTATTTCATATTCATTGTTATGATCATATCATTTTATTTGAGAAACATGCAAGTCTCATGAGGTTTATACCACTTTTTATTTGATTTTTAAGAGTTATATATATATTATTCATCCTATAATTATTCCTTGTAATAAATCACACTTGGTGATGTCTAGGAACCCATGACACCCTAAGAAGGTGTATGGTAGGATTAGAATAGCTTCGGAGTTGTTTTGAATGGGTTAGAATAGGTTTGATGCGAGAAAAACTCATTTCGACAAGTTTGCAAAAGGGTCTGTCCTTATTTTCGAAATCTGGAAAATCCGACAGTAGGTAAAATTTTTTGGCCTAGATATTTAGAAAATACACTTTAAAACGAAAACGGGGCCGCTTGAACGGATTAAAACGGAGCTATAACGAAGAAGTTATGAATTTTTCAAGTTGGCGATTTAAAACTATAATTTTCTGGAAATTTCAGCATGTTATATTTATTTTGTACGAGTCAAAATGAAACTTAGGCGTTATAAATTATGTCGACTTATCAAAAATATATTAGTATACTTTGATACAAAGCTAAGGACCTATAAAACGTAGAAAACGGATTTTTAATCATCAAATTATACACGCATACAAAAGTTGACGTAACTTTATTTTATAAGGAAAACTATTAATTTCTAATAGGCAAGTTTTACGGCAAAATAAGAGACCAAGTTGGAGAACGTTTTTAACATTGATGTGGAACTTTATATAAAGTAATGTCTTCTAGTAAAAGTGAGTTTGCCAAATATATTTTCCAAAATGTCCGACCGTTTGTTTAGCGGAGTTGTAATGAATTAATTATGGCTACTCAAACATTTGCCGAAAACCATCCTTAAACTATACTTTGGGACACAAGTACCATACTTTACCTATACTTTTCTTCGTGATCGAGACCTCTAGGATGAAAACTTAAATGCTAAAACTTTGAGATAATGATACAAGCTTCCTAAAACCATTGAGTACGTTTCCTAATACTCGATGTGCACCATTTTACGACTAGCTTTTTGAGGCCATTTTAGTCACTTTCATGAAATTTCAACGACATTATTTTACGACGAAAAATTATAATTTCACAATAAATCACTAAATGATTATCGTAGGATATCATTTCAACGTAAATACTTGTAAAGTATTTTATAACATGACGAGATGTCATAAACATATATTTCGACGATAAATTCTATTTTCAAAAGCGCACAAGTGGTATAGATTTCATATGAGTTTGCATGCACAACATTACATCATAACTTATCATAGAGCATATCATTCATAATAGGTCACGGACAGAGGTTGCGCCTCATTTCAGTATTGCCTTTACATCATTATTATCATTGCAACAGTGAGTTTTCATAGCCCCGATTTATTCAAGTTTTTACTTTATTTCAAACCTACGGGGAGAATACATTGCACATCATTTTATTACGATACCAAGTATATCAAATTCATTACATTGCTTAAGTTACCTCATGCCAATTGAATGTCCCCATTATATAACATGAACCGTTAATTTCATAGAAGCGAGGGTGAGTGGATAGATCTATCGAGGGTGACACCTCCATCCGGTTGGCGGATTCCAACCGGACGGATGCATTTCATTTCTTAATCATTATTTTAGTTGTTTGGCAAACACTGTCGGGCGAACATCACCAAGCTTCGGTGTCATGGACTTATAGCAATTGTATCATTTTTGTGACATCATTGTCATACAAACTTATACTTGTGGTAGTCGTATTATGCATATACATAAACTCTATGAACTCACTCAACCTTTGTGTTGACACTTTTAGCAATGTATTTTCAGGTAACTAAGGCATTCACTTCATGGCATGCATGAGGACACATCATAGAGTCGCGGTGACGACGCGTCTCACATGGGATTTATATACTTTAAAAACATCGTTTGACTTGTATCAAACTTAATTTCCGCACATAGTAACTTTCATTTGGGACCTCTCTTTGTAACTCAATGTTTTTATTAAATCAAGCGATGTATTTTCCAAACGACACTTTAGGTCGTTCAATATAATTGTGATTGTGATGCTTTGACAGTCAATCCCCGTGAATTACATTCCGCTCCAAAACAGTAAATGGGGTGTGACAGATTGGCATCGAGCTTCTAAGTATAGAGAACTAGGTTGCATCATTGACCCTAGACTATAACTACATCATCATAGTATCTCATCATTTCATCATAAGTGCATAGTCACTATACATGCGGTTTCATACGCACATTTTACGAGTTATTTACTTTCATTTCAAAATTGATTGTCACATAGATGCCTTCAAATACCCATCCCATCATACTCACATCACTTTGACATGGAGAATGCCCTGTCATTCCCTATTACAATTTTAACATTAGTTGACTCAACACCAATAACATCAGATGATGAGACTGAACCCTTTTAGGAGGACAAAGTTGCACCTACACCATCGCGATCACTATTGATTCTGTAGGATCAGACAATTTTATCATTCGTTTGGGACAGATTATACCATTTGGTAGAACTTATAGGTTTAGTCCTAATGAACCTATTTTCTTAACTCACCACAAGGATTTTCATTATCATCATTGTCATCATTTTCATCATCATTGTCATCTAGATTACCATCCGTGTCATCACGTCTTATAGACACTACTCATACACCTGACTTGCAGCTTGGGAAGCATGCATGATTTGACACACCATTATCATTTATCACTAAGACTATAGACACTACACCGTCTCATAGGTTTGAGGACTGTGAGATTTCTAGGGCTATTGCTGCTAGACCGCCTACTACTCCTACACTAGAAACACGATTTGACCATCAACAGGAACAGATAATAGGTACCTTTCAATCTTATGTAATCTTTATCATTTATTATCTCCACGTTAATCACAACCTTTGTTCATTTCATTCTTTATTCCAATTGCCCAATTTTCAATCATTTCGAGATGATACCTCACTATCTTACTAGGGGTTAGGCCAACTTTATTCTTGACCAATTAGGAGACTATTACCATTCTATGAGGTTGCCCCGTGTATCCTACAAACCATTCAACAAATTATATTTCAAGTTACTTTGCTACTACTTCATAACAGTATTTCACTTTAAATTTTATTTCAAGCTATTCTACACCATCTTAGAAACATTGTTTCATAAGGTTTTAAAACAAGTTGTTTCGTTACCACCCTATCAATTGGTTTTCATTCATTTTATCAATGATTTAATATCATCATGCTTAAACGATTTTCATGTTACTTTGAAAAATCATTGAGCCATTATTTTACAAAACAAAACGTTGAATACCATCTAAAATTTCGGAGGAACATAATATCATTTCAACAAAACCAAGCATCACATCATTTGTCCTCGATTATACATGGCTTGATCACCTATGTATAATTCAAGAAGAATTATGTCATGAAAGTAACAAGCATCATTTCAAATCTCTTAAAACAATTTTCACTCAAAAGCAAAGCTTTGTAATCAGATAAATTGTTCATAAACATTTCTTTTGTTAACACTCTATAGAAGCCTACGCCATTCATTCCTCACTCAACCGATAAGTTAGAATTTGACGAGTGACCTTTTTAGGAAAGGCTTCCTATATCATCTATGAGAGGATTTTCGATACAAGAAAACAATGAAAACATTCTAGGACTACCAAAAAGGACTAGAAGTATATAGTAAGACGTTTCAAAACCTAACAAAAATCTCAAGACATCATGAGACATTCCGAACCACTATTTTGGACTAGAAGCCAAATTATATCATTTCAAAAGTACTAGCTAGACCGAGTTACAAGATTTAGTACGAAGCATATACACACTAAGCAACATTATAGGGATAAACCAAGTCTTCTAAATGAGACTACGGAACATTTCACTAAACATGGCCTCAACAATATGTGAACTTCCCTACTATGAGTTTCCCTTAAAGGAAAATTTGGTTAAATTTAGGTTATCGATATAAACTTTCCCTAAGGCATCGTATTCTTTAGAAATTCCAGATAACCTCACATTCATATTAAGAGATGCAACATGTTTGTACATATCGGACAATTAATGACTCTCCATCTACAAGTGAAATTAGAACAAACATTCCTTGATATAGTATAAGCTGATATCTACTTTCTGGCTAGCATGATAACAATCTAAGTGATGAAATATTTTATAAGCACTCAATATCGGAACAAATCTTGAAAATCAATCACCACACCACATCACTTAAATATTTTAAGTTTTGTGACTTTACAACATATAGCATGGAAACACTTCGATAATCAAACAATAAACATTTTAGTCATGGAGACTAAACACCTTAGGCAAGTAAGATTCAAATCATGACATTCGCTGGAACGAGAAACGCGAGGAATTACAATTGTTACCCATAATCTATTCTTTTCAATAAGGTCCTTTTCGACAGACTTGACACTTTGAAATTTGGCATGAGACACGTGGTATCAATTCCAGTTGTACCCATTATAAGCAATTCGATTCACCCTAGACTTCTCATAATCATTTCAATCTTCCCATGGAATTTTGGTTAGGACATGAGTACCACCTATTATCCTCAGCTCAATGGTTAGAGCGAGTGAACAATTCCCACATTAGATGATATGCTCAAGCATGTATGACTTTCTAGAAATGATTAGGCAAATCATTCTTCATCGAACAAATTGCTTTACAACAATAGTTAGCACATGAACATATTGACTACACCAATTGAGGCACTCTATGGTTGAGGTGTCAATCACTTATTCACGGGTCAAAACCAGGAAAGTTTAAACTCACTAGTCCATAAGTCATTCATGAAACAACAAAGTGATCGAACAGATCAAAAATCAGTTACAAGTAACAACATATAGCTAGATAAGCTATGTCGATATACGACGCAAAATATTGGAAGTATGTGCCATAAGTCGCAAACCATTAGAAGTTCAAGTTGGCAAAAATATATGTTCAACATCCCGTCTTGGAAAGGCGTGGTACGATTCAGAAAACACAGGACGACCCGATGCGACCCAAATATTCTCACCTTTCACCGGTAACACCGTAGGACCTAACATGGACTGAATTCAGGGACTGAATTCCTTTTTGGTTGGGCGAATGTGACAACTCGTAATTTCAGGTCATTTTATAAACTTTAAAAGTTTCACTATTTCATCATTTATCGTAAACTACGTTTACGAGTATCAAATTCGCGTAACCTTAATGGTTTAGCTGCAAATTTCATGAACATAACATCAAGGACATTTCATATAGACTAGATTTAGTCTACATAACATCAATAACATCATTTCATATCGGTTCATGCATGGTTTTGCATTTATTCATTAAACGTTTATTTTTCCTATTAAATAAACGCTATCGCGTAACATTATTTTGAAACATTGATCCGACACTTCCAAAAATAATCTTAATATATTTTTATACTCATTTTTAGACTATAAAAATTATATTATTAATTTACCCGATGTTTTCAATTTATTTCGGATATAAATTGTTATGTTTATATAATTATGACGGTTTTCGTAAATTCAACCCGATAAATAATTATTCATTCAAATTTTGCAAGAAATGTATTTTTATAATTTTTATGACCTTAATATATTTTATCTTGACCCGTTAAAAGTTATTTTTATTTAACGCTACCCTAAATACTCAAATGTGTATTTAATTTACCACATATCCTCAAATTACTTACACTAAACATTACTTATACATAATATAAAATATATATATATATATATATATATATTGCATGACTAATACTCCCCTTGTCGACAAGGGGAGGGTGAGTCATTGAGTTTTGTTAAATATCTACTAGAGTATTATGTATTATACTAAGATAACAACACATTCACTTCATTAACTTGCAAAGTGTTAGAGCAAAAAGCATTTCTTTCCTTTCTCTCTTGCTAAAACCGGCAACCACAAAGAGGACCAAGAAGATTTCATCCAAATTTTCAAGACAAAGTTTTATTACACACTAGTATCACTTGTTGTGTAGGTTTTGCAATAAAAACCTTAAGTGATTAGGAAAAACCCTTTGTCCTTAAACCTCATCATATTACTTGTAAGCATTCATATTCATGTGTTTATTTCATATTCATTGTTATGATCATATCATTTTATTTGAGAAACATGCAAGTCTCATGAGGTTTATACCACTTTTTATTTGATTTTTAAGAGTTATATATATATTATTCATCCTATAATTATTCCTTGTAATAAATCACACTTGGTGATGTCTAGGAACCCATGACACCCTAAGAAGGTGTATGGTAGGATTAGAATAGCTTCGAAGTTGTTTTGAATGGGTTAGAATAGGTTTGGCGCGAGAAAAACTCATTTCGACAAGTTTGCAAAATGGTCTGTCCTTATTTTCGAAATCTGGAAAATCCGACAGTAGGTAAAAATTTTTGGCCTAGATATTTAGAAAATACACTTTAAAACGAAAACGTGGCCGCTTGAACGGATTAAAACGGAGCTATAACGAAGAAGTTATGAATTTTTCAAGTTGGCGACGAAAACTATAATTTTCTGGAAATTTCAGCATGTTATATTTATTTTGTACGAGTCAAAAATGAAACTTAGGCGTTATAAATTATGTCGACTTATCAAAATATATTAGTATACTTTGATACAAAGCTAAGGACCTATAAAACGTAGAAAACGGATTTGTAATGATCAAATTATACACGTTTACAAAAGTTGACGTAACTTTATTTTATAAGGAAAACTATTAATTTCTAATAGGCAAGTTTTACGGCAAAATAAGAGACCAAGTTGGAGAACGTTTTTAACATTGATGTGGAACTTTATATAAAGTAATGTCTTCTAGTAAAAGTGAGTTTGCCAAATATATTTTCCAAAATGTCCGACTGTTTGTTTAGCGGAGTTGTAATGAATTAATTATGGCTACTCAAACATTTGCCGAAAACCATCCTTAAACTATACTTTGGGACACAAGTACCATACTTTACCTATACTTTTCTCCGTGATCGAGACCTCTAGGATGAAAACTTAAATGCTAAAACTTTGAGATAATGATACAAGCTTCCTAAACCATTGAGTACGTTTCCTAATACTCGATGTGCACCATTTTACGACTAGCTTTTCGAGGCCATTTTAGTCACTTTCATGAAATTTCAACGACATTATTTTACGACGAAAAGTTATAATTTCACAATAAATCACTAAATGATTATCGTAGGATATCATTTCAACGTAAATACTTGTAAAGTATTTTATAACATGACGAGATGTCATAAACATATATTTCGACGATAAATTCTATTTTCAAAAGCGTACAAGTGGTATAGATTTCATATGAGTTTGCATGCACGACATTACATCATAACTTATCATAGAGCATATCATTCATAATAGGTCACGGACAGAGGTTGCGCCTCATTTCAGTATTGCCTTTACATCATTATTATCATTGCAACAGGTGAGTTTTCATAGCCCCGATTCATTCAAGTTTTTACTTTATTTCAAACCTACGGGGGAGAATACATTGCACATCATTTTATTACGATACCAAGTATATCAAATTCATTACATTGCTTAAGTTACCTCATGCCAATTGAATGTCCCCATTATATAACATGAACCGTTAATTTCATAGAAGCGAGGGTGAGTGGATAGATCTATCGAGGGTGACACCTCCATCCGGGTTGGCAGATTCCAACCGGACGGATGCATTTCATTTCTTAATCATTATTTGAGTTGTTTGGCAAACACTGTCGGGCGAACATCAGTCAAGCTTCGGTGTCATGGACTTATAGCAATTGTATCATTTTTTGTGACATCATTGTCATACAAACTTATACTTGTCGTAGTCGTATTATGCATATACATAAACTCTATGAACTCACTCAACCTTTGTGTTGACACTTTTAGCAATGTATTTTCAGGTAACTAAGGCATTCACTTCATGGCATGCATGAGGACACATCATAAAGTCGCGGTGACGACGCGTCTCACATGGGATTTATATACTTTAAAAACATCGTTTGACTTGTATCAAACTTAATTTCCGCACATAGTAACTTTCATTTGGGACCTCTCTTTGTAACTCTGAATGTTTTTATTAAATCAAGCGATGTATTTTCCAAACGACACTTTAGGTCGTTCAATATAACTGTGATTGTGATGCTATGACAGTCAATCCCCAGGAATTCCATTCCGCTCCAAAACAGGTAAATTGGGGGTGTGACAATTACCCATACCTAATACTACCGCATCTTCTACTTCCACTGAAACTCATCCTATCACCACTCCTCAAGAACCACCACTACCACACATAGTATCCACCAGAACCAAACAACCATCCATCAAACTAACAAACTATCAATGCACTCTTCCAAAGTCACTTATTCACAACATCACAAAACATCACTACACTCACTACATTAATTATACCAACATACATACACCATCCACTAGACATCTAATTCATGACATAAACACCACCACTGAACCACACAATTATTCACAAGCATCTAAAGATCCAAAGTGGGTAGAAGCAATGAAAAAGGAATTAGAGGCTTTAGAAACAAACTCAACATGGGAAGTCACCACTCTACCACCAGGAAAGATACCAATTGGGAGTAAATGGGTATATAGAATCAAGTTCAAATCAGATGGTACCATAGACAAGCACAAGGCCAGGCTTGTTGCAAAAGGCTATACCCAAAAGGAAGGCATAGATTACAAAGAGACGTTTGCTCCAGTTGCCAAAATGGTTTCAGTCAGAGCTCTTCTTGCAGTAGCTGTACACAAGAACTGGTTTATTGAGAAACTAGACATCAACAATGCATTTCTCCAAGGAGATCTACATGAGGAAGTCTACATGTCTCTTCCCCAAGGATATATCACTCCTACCTCACCAAACATGGTCTGCAAACTCAAGAAATCCTTATATGGTCTCAAGCAGGCAAACAGACAATGGTTCACCAAGCTAACAACTTTCCTTCTATCCTTGGGCTTTCATCAAAGTTATGCAGATACTTCCCTCTTCACGCTTACCAAAGGTACCTCTTTCACTGCTTCACTTATCTATGTAGATGACATCATTCTCACTGGAAGTGACCATTCCTTGATCAAATCCATCAAACAACATCTCCACATCCAGTTCAGCATAAAAGATTTAGGTCCACTTCACTATTATCTGGGCATAGAAATTCTTCATAATTCAACAGGCCTTGTTATGTCTCAAAGGAAATATGCCTTGGATCTTCTACAATGTGCAAATGTTCTTCATCATAAACCTTCTACTATTCCATTGGACCCACTCAAGAATCTTAATCTCACAGATGGAGAACCTCTTCCTGACCCATCTCTTTACAGGAACTTGGTTGGCAAGCTTATCTATCTCACCATTACTAGACCTGATCTATCATTTGCAACCCAAGCCCTCAGTCAATTCTCTCATGCTCCAAGGACTGCTCATATGGATGCTTTATACAAAGTTTTAAGATATATCAAACTTTGCCCTCGACAAGGTTTACATTTCCCAAGAACCAACAATCTTCAATTATCAGCTTATTGTGATAGTGACTGGGCATCTTGTCCTATCACTAGAAGATCAGTCACAGGCTATGCTACATTTCTTGGTCCTTGTTTGATATCCTGGTTATCCAAGAAACAATTGGTGGTTTCCAGGTCATCTACAGAAGCTGAATACAGGGCCCTTGCAAATTGTACATGTGAACTTACCTGGCTTCAATGTCTCTTCAGTGATCTGCAAGTTCATACTCCTACTCCTATCCCTATCTTTTGTGACAATGAATCCACCATAGCATTAGCTTCCAATCCTATACATCATGCCTGAACCAAACACATTGAGATTGACTGCCACTTTGTTAGAGATAAGATCAAGAATAATCAAGTTCTTCCTATGTTCATCTCTTCTAAACTCCAAGCTGCAGATGTGCTCACCAAAGGTTTACCTAAGGCTCTCCACTATACATGTTTATCCAAGTTTGGCATATGTGATCCATATACATTGCCAACTTGTAAGGGGTAAAGGAGCTTCAGCTCACCACATCAACAACATAGCTCAGCAGAATCAGAACATAACTCAGCAGAATCAACAGATAGCTCAGCAGAATCAGCAGACAAAGTTTACTAAGCCAACAAAGCAAAATCTTCATCAGAAGGCTCAAGTACAATGTGGATTCATGTAATAAGTCAATGTATATATGTAGTAGTAATAGTGCTTATGCCTTAGATTCATTAGTAGTACTGTACAAGTAGCAGTTGTGTAGTTTGACTTTTGTTATTTGACTTCTTGCTCTATAAATGGAGCATTGTAAACTTCATTTCAATCTAATGAGAAATAACAACATTTCCCGCCATATGGCATAAACTCTCTCATTCTCCAAACTTCAATACTATTCAAGTGAATTATGTGATTTTTCATGTTTTGTCTTTTGTTTCTTTAATTTGAGTATGAGAATTTGTGAGTGTCTTGTTATAGTGTAATAATGCAAAACCTTAGTACATTAAAACAGGTAATCCTACTATTTTTCTGAATATAAGTAGTTTTCTTTTACAATATATGATGCTAGATTGTTTTAGTTTCTTCCGGAAGATAAAGTGTTTTTTGTGGCAAATTTTTAGCTCACGATAAGTTGCCTAAGTTTTTGCACTGTATCGCCGGACCTTTTGTTGCAACTTTTTATCATTATAAGTTTCTTTCTTTTCTTGCACATTATAAGCTGCAATTTATGCACTAGGTTAGTTATTTTTCTGGAGTATTATCAGTTTTTTATGCATTTCGATTAGTTAAAAAATATTTGGTGCTGCTTTGTGAAGGTAATAAATTTTTGCCCCCGATACTCGAAATTTCTGGCTCCGCCACTGGTTACTTGTGGGGGGCAGTGCCCTCGATAACTGTTGTGCAAAGGCTAATTTCGTACGAGTTTTTAGTATAAAATTATTATGAATAGGTTGAATTTACAAGAGTGCCCTCATAGTTATACCACGTGTGCCCTCAACCTTGAAAACTGTTTTGTACTTTTTTACTTTAGTCAAAAGGTCTAAACCAAACTTATGTACCACTATATTTACCAATAGTACTTCGTTTGTTAACTAAAAATGTAGATGTGTTATTTTGATTTTATGTGATTCATCTCTCTAAATTTGGTTATAAAAGAAGTAGCTATTCAAGTGAATTATGTGATTTTTCATGTTTTGTCTTTTGTTTCTTTAATTTGAGTATGAGAATTTGTGAGTGTCTTGTTATAGTGTAACAATGCAAAACCTTAGTATATTAAAACAGGTAATCCTACTATTTTTCAGAATATAAGTAGTTTTCTTTTACAATATAAGATGCTAGATTGTTTTAGTTTCTTCCGGAAGATAAAGTGTTTTTTGTTGCATTTTTTAGCTCACGATAAGTTGCCTAAGTTTTTGCACTGTATCGCCGGACCTTTTGTTGCAACTTTTTATCATTATAAGTTTCTTTCTTTTCTTGCACATTATAAGCTGCAATTTATGCACTAGGTTAGTTATTTTTCTGGAGTATTATCAGTTTTTTATGCATTTCGATTAGTTAAAAAATATTCGGTGCTGCTTTGTGAAGGTAATAAATTTTGCCCCGATACTCGAAATTTCTGGCTCCGCCACTGGTTACTTGTGCGGGGCAGTGCCCTCGATAACTGTTGTGCAAAGGCTAATTTCGTACGAGTTTTTAGTATAAAATTATTATGAATAGGTTGAATTTACAAGAGTGCCCTCATAGTTATACCACGTGTGCCCTCAACCTTGAAAACTGTTTTGTACTTTTTTACTTTAGTCAAAAGGTCTAAACCAAACTTATGTACCACTATATTTACCAATAGTACTTCGTTTGTTAACTAAAAATGTAGATGTGTTATTTTGATTTTATGTGATTCATCTCTCAAAATTTGGTTATAAAAGAAGTAGCTATTCAAGTGAATTATGTGATTTTTCATGTTTTGTCTTTTGTTTCTTTAATTTGAGTATGAGAATTTGTGAGTGTCTTGTTATAGTGTAACAATGCAAAACCTTAGTATATTAAAACAGGTAATCCTACTATTTTTCTGAATATAAGTAGTTTTCTTTTACAATATAAGATGCTAGATTGTTTTAGTTTCTTCCGGAAGATAAAGTGTTTTTTGTTGCATTTTTTAGCTCACGATAAGTTGCCTAAGTTTTGCAATGTATCGCCGGACCTTTTGTTGCAATTTTTTATCATTATAAGTTTCTTTCTTTTCTTGCACATTATAAGCTGCAATTTTGCTGCAATTTATGCACTAGGTTAGTTATTTTTCTGGAGTATTATCAGTTTTTTATGCATTTCGATTAGTTAAAAAATATTTGGTGCTGCTTTGTGAAGGTAATAAATTTTTGCCCCCGATACTCGAAATTTCTGGCTCCGCCACTGGTTACTTGTGCGGGGCAGTGCCCTCGATAACTGTTGTGCAAAGGCTAATTTCGTACTAGTTTTTAGTATAAAAATATTATGAATAGGTTGAATTTACAAGAGTGCCCTCATAGTTATACCACGTGTGCCCTCAACCTTGAAAACTGTTTTGTACTTTTTTACTTTAGTCAAAAGGTCTAAACCAAACTTATGTACCACTATATTTACCAATAGTACTTCGTTTGTTAACTAAAAATGTAGATGTGTTATTTTGATTTTATGTGATTCATCTCTCTAAATTTGGTTATAAAAGAAGTAGCTATTCAAGTGAATTATGTGATTTTTCATGTTTTGTCTTTTGTTTCTTTAATTTGAGTATGAGAATTTGTGAGTGTCTTGTTATAGTGTAACAATGCAAAACCTTAGTATATTAAAACAGGTAATCCTACTATTTTTCTGAATATAAGTAGTTTTCTTTTACAATATAAGATGCTAGATTGCTTTAGTTTCTTCCGGAAGATAAAGTGTTTTTTGTTGCATTTTTTAGCTCACGATAAGTTGCCTAAGTTTTTGCACTGTATCGCCGGACCTTTTGTTGCAACTTTTTATCATTATAAGTTTCTTTCTTTTCTTGCACATTATAAGCTGCAATTTTGCTGCAATTTATGCACTAGGTTAGTTATTTTTCTGGAGTATTATCTGTTTTTTATGCATTTTGATTAGTTAAAAAATATTTGGTGCTGCTTTGTGAAGGTAATAAATTTTTGCCCCCGATACTCAAAATTTCTGGCTCCGCCACTGGTTACTTGTGGGGGCAGTGCCCTCGATAACTGTTGTGCAAAGGCTAATTTCGTACGAGTTTTTAGTATAAAAATATTATGAATAGGTTGAATTTACAAGACCCTCATAGGTATACCACGTGTTCCCTCAACTTTGAAAACTGTTTTGTACTTTTTTACTTTAGTCAAAATGTCTAAACCAAACTTATGTACCACTATATTTACCCATAGTACTTCGTTTGTTAACTAAAAATGTAGATGTGTTATTTTGATTTTATGTTATTCATCTCTCTAAGTTTGGTTATAAAAGTAATAGCTATTCAAGTGAATTATGTGATTTTTCATGTTTTGTCTTTTGTTTCTTTAATTTGAGTATGAGAATTTGTGAGTGTCTTGTTATAGTGTAACAATGCAAAACCTTAGTATATTAAAACAGGTAATCCTACTATTTTTCAGAATATAAGTAGTTTTCTTTTACAATATAAGATGCTAGATTGTTTTAGTTTCTTCCGGAAGATAAAGTGTTTTTTGTTGCATTTTTTAGCTCACGATAAGTTGCCTAAGTTTTTGCACTGTATCGCCGGACCTTTTGTTGCAACTTTTTATCATTATAAGTTTCTTTCTTTTCTTGCACATTATAAGCTGCAATTTTGCTGCATATTATGCACTAGGTTAGTTATTTTTCTGGAGTATTATTTGTTTTTTATGCATTTTGATTAGTTAAAAAATATTTGGTGCTGCTTTGTGAAGGTAATAAATTTTTGCCCCCGATACTCGAAATTTCTGGCTCCGCCACTGGTTACTTGTGCGGGGCAGTGCCCTCGATAACTGTTGTGTTTCGTATTTTTTAGTATAAAAATATTATGAATAGGTTGAATTTACAAGAGTGCCCTCATAGTTATACCACGTGTGGCCTCAACTTTGAAAACTGTTTTGTACTTTTTTACGTTAGTCAAAATGTCTAAACCAAACTTATGTACCACTATATTTACCCATAGTACTTCGTTTGTTAACTAAAAATGTAGATGTGTTATTTTAATTTTATGTTATTCATCTCTCTAAATTTGGTTATAAAAGTAGTAGCTATTCAAGTGAATTATGTGATTTTTCATGTTTTGTCTTTTGTTTCTTTAATTTGAGTATGTGAATTTGTGAGTGTCTTGTTATAGTGTAACAATGCAAAACCTTAGTATATTAAAACAAGTAATCCTACTATTTTTCTGAATATAAGTAGTTTTCTTTTACAATATAAGATGCTAAATTGTTTTAGTTTCTTCCGAAAGATAAAGTGTTTTTTGTTGCATTTTTTAGCTCACGATAAGTTGCCTAAGTTTTTGCACTGTATCGCCGGACATTTTGTTGCAACTTTTTATCATTATAAGTTTCTTTCTTTTCTTGCACATTATAAGCTGCCAATTTTGCTGCAATTTATGCACTAGGTTAGTTATTTTTCTGGAGTATTATCTGTTTTTTATGCATTTTGATTAGTTAAAAAATATTTGGTGCTGCTTTGTGAAGGTAATAAATTTTTGCCCCCGATACTCGAAATTTCTGGCTCCGCCACTGATTAGAAGTATAAATTGATGTCGTTGATTACATACCGTAAAATTGAGGCGAAGGAGGTGACGGAAGGCAAACATAAATAATGGAACTAATATTGTGACTTGCTAGTTGCTTCGCTTTGGAAAATTATCTTGAAAATGACGTCGCGGTGAACTTGCTTGTAGCTTATACATCGCATATATTGTATACGAGCATCTAATACACAGTTCAAGCATCAACCAACATCGCGATGAACTTGAGGCGCCCGAAGAAAAATGATGGTTTAATAGGAAGGGCGTTAAATTGACGCGGTTGGAAATAGTGACAATATAGTTGACGACATTAGTTAAATGGGAAGGTCTTTAATGAAGATGAAATTGACGTGGTCGGGAAACAAGTATGTAACAACATGAACAAATAACTTATGGGTTTAACTGCAATATTTGAGATGAAAGGTCAAATGTCAGTAATATAAAGAAGGGCTTAAAAGTCTATTCACAATATGTGTTATGTGTTATATGTATGAACCAAATTTTCATGTGTAAATATCAACTCCCTTCTTCTAATGGAATGATTTGTCTTTTGTATTCAATTGTAACAACCTCTAATATTTATAAAACATATTGACTTGTAACAACCTATTTAATCCATCATCATCCTTTTTGTAGACATATTAAAAAAAAAAAAAAAAAAAAACTGCAATGTGATTTAAAAAAATGTCTAGATCATAACTATATTGTCTTTTGATAGTCATCAATACCATTATAACATTGTAACAACCCATTTAATCTATCATTGTTACATTGTAACAACCTCTAATAATTATAAAAAACGTGTAACCGCTAAAAATCATTGCTATCAATAATGATTATTAAAAATATGTAACGCATCCACCATATAAATCCTCATAAACAATTTTATATCTCTCACACACAAATGTTTTTTACAGAATAAATAGTCTCTCAATATACCCTCACTTTCACTCCTCAACTCTTACGGGTACTTTCTGCAAAGATTCTTTATATGTTTGTTACAAAAAAAATGTGTAACCGAATAACATTTTCTAGCCGCAAAATATAATCACAAGTTATCCGCTGCTGCATTGCGCGAGTATCCTGCTAGTAAATTTAAAACACACATCACTTACACAAATACACTCTTTTCAACAACAAAATGACCGTCATCGTAAGTCTTGTGATCCTTATGATGTGTGACATGAACGTGTAAGAAATAAAGGGCAGTACGGCTAACCTAAGAGTGTAGAATGACGCGTATAATAGCCAATGAATCGTTAATAAATATAAATCATAGAACACGATTTACAAAGTAAATTTAAATCATACTCAACATGACCTTTAGGGTTGTGGACAACCTCGCAAAGGCGTGACATAGTGGTGTGGCTTGAAATTCTCTAGTGGAGGTCTCAAGTTCAAGCTTCACAAGCGGTAACTTTAGGGTCAGCCTTTGGGCGCTTATTCACTTAACAGAATTGTTCTTATGGGTCAGAAAAGAAAGAGCTTTTGGATAACCTTTAGGGTTATAGTTGCGATTGTTATATTTATAATGTGAAATAACTGGATGCCTAAACGTGGATAGTACCATTAAAAGCAAACACTCATTTTCGCACAAATCAACAAAACTCTCACACGTAGATTTAGGCATAAACTTAATTATATTTTTAGGTGTTTTAATCATTTTTCAATTAAGGTTGCAAAGTCAATGAAATTGAATATGATTGCAAAATCCAAAAACTTATTTATTAAGGTGTCGTTTGGTTTGTTGTCCGAAATGATAATGGGTATGTATTTGATATAGGGGTAGAATAGAAATGACTATAAGTTGAAGTATCAATCTCATAAATGTTGTTTGGTAGGACAATTTGATAAAAAATGCAATATAAATTATGTGAGGGGAAGTGGTGAGCCCGAGAATGAAACAATCATATACTACCCTTGTTAATACAAATATCGTCATTAAACGTTATTTATATTTTTGATCTTTACCTAAGTTTTGTTAACGACAAAAGTACATATAATTTTTATAAAGCTTAAAGCTTGTCAAGTCTAATAGATATTAAAATAAGGTTTTTCAAATAATATCTTTATCACTCAAGCATTTACATTGTGATTAACCATAATGTATGATAAAAGTTTTAGAATGTTTTGGTTTCTTAAAAACTAAACATTACATATGTATTTTCATATTTCTAAAAATAGAAAAACAAGCATATGACATCATGTGATGCATCATTGAAATCATTGGAAGATTTCACAAGATTGTTTGTGTAGATTTAGGCTCTACATATCTTACACAATCTTGCATATATATGGTTGACTTTGGCAAGATTTTAAGATCTTGTTGTCAGACCTCGGCGGCACCAAATTCTATAACGGGCGGAACCCTTTAAAGGGTTCCTTGGTCCGTGGTGCATGCTGAGAGTTTTGGCTATAAATAGCAAAGCCAAACCAAGTAGTTTTCCATCCCTTTCTATCATACTCTCATACATTTCTTCTCTCTAACCTTTCTAACTCAGTTTTATATCATATTAGTGATCTCTTTTGTAGCAAAGAAGATCAAGTCACTTTCAAGCTTCAACGAGAAGTTGGAAGTCTTGTTTGTTTGGTGTTGTATGATCTTGTGTTGATTCATATTTCATTGTTGTACCAAACTATCATAATCTTGTGAGTGTGAGTGGTTAGTATTTTAGTCCTCAAAATACATTGTGTGTGGGTGTGGTTGTACCCTTGGAAAGAACTCGACATTTAGCTTAGTGTCAGAAATAGTGTAAGCGAAGTGTAAAGGTTTCTCCGCCTGTGAAAGGAGCTTGTTGACTAGTGAAGTTAAACTCTCGAGTATGAGACTCGGGGAGTGGAGTAGGGCAAGAAAAAAGAGTCCTTGTAGACCGAACCACTATAAACAACTTGTTGTGGTTTGATTGTTTCTTTCCTTATCTACTCTTTACATATTGTTTACATATTTCATTAACATATCTAAGATCAACATCAATTGATCTTTCAATAAGTTTCAAAACAAAGTTTTTAATCGGTAAACTATTCAACCCCCTTCTAGTTTTCTACAATTGGTATCAGAGCCTCGTTTCTCAAGAATTTCTAAAATATATTATATTTTATAAACTTGAAACGATCCATGGATTCTGAAAACTTTAAAGAAGGGCAATTTGCAAAGACCACCACTCTTTGAAACCAATGGATTTATCTATTGGAAAAACCGTTTTGAAACATATGCAAAATCAAAATATATAGATCTTTGGTTTGTTATAGTTAAAGGGGATTTTAGTTCTACAACAAAAGATATTTCTGTTGATGAACAAAATAAATTAATTGCTAAAACCAATGAAGCTAAAATGATGCTTTATAATGCTTTGCCTAGAAAAGAATATGAAAGAATTTTCATGTGTGAAACCGCCAAAGATATTTTGGGAATCTTTGATTGTTACACATCAAGGAAATTCACAAGTCAAGGATAACAAAATTGATCTTCTTGTTCAACAATATGAACAATTTGTTATCCCTGAAGATGAAACCATTGATTGTGGCTTTGCTCGCTTTAATACTATTATTACATCACTTAAAGCACTTGATGAATCTTTTCGTAGTAAGAACTTTGTCAGGAAATTTCTTAGAGCACTCCATCCGAAGTGGAGAGCTAAAATTGATGGCCATTGAAGAATCAAAAGATCTCTCAAAAATGTCACTAGACGAGCTAATCGAAAACCTCAAAGTACACGAAATGGTAATGGAGAAAGATTCGGAAATCATCAACGTAAAAAGAGAGAAAATCAAATCCGTTGCTCTAAAAACAAGAACGAAATCAAGTGATGATGACGAATCTTGCTCCGGTAGTGAAGATGAAGAGTACGCCATGGCCGTTAGAGATTTCAAAAAGTTCTTTAGAAAAAGAGGAAAGTTTGTAAGACAACCTCGAGAAGAAAAGAATCCATTCAAAAAGATCGGGATGACAAAAAGGGTAAAGGTGAAAGAAAGTGCTTTAGATGCGGTGATGCAAGTCATCTAATAGGAGATTGTCCTAAGCCACCTAAAAGCAAAACTCAACGAGCTTTTGTAAGTGGTGCTTGGAGTGATAGTGAAGATGATGAAGAATCAAGCAAGGAGGAAATCGCTCTAATGGCACATGAGTCAAATGAGGTACATTCCGACTCATCTTATTCTTCTATTGATGATGACACTTTGCAAAAACAATACAATCAATTGTGTGAGCTAAGTCTAAAAATCATAACTAAAAATAAATTTTTAAAGACTAAAAAGGAATTTTTAGAAAATGAAGTCTATGAGTTAAAAGAAAAGGCAAAACGATTAGAAAAGGGAAAAGCAAATGTCGATGATTGCAAATCATGTCAAAAGCTTAATCTTGAAATAGAAAAACTAAAGCTCACACAAGATGTTTTAATCGAACATAATTCTAAACTTAAAAGGTTTAACAAAAACATCGCTTGTACCGATGAAATAGTTAGAATTCAAAAAACACCAGGAAACATGAATGGGCCAGGATTTAATGAAGTATTAATTCCAAAGAGTCAAAACAAAACGGCCGAAAAAGACAAACAAACAAATCACAAACCGCTGCAGACAGCACGGACCAGCATCGGACCCAAAATAAGGATCCGTCGTTGTAAAAATGGTGTCGTGGGAACTTCAGCAGACGGAATGTTTGTGATACGGACCGTAGCGAATTTGTCAAAGTAACAAAGAAAACCAAGGATAGTGTTAAACTAAAACCTGCTGTTACATCAGGAGTAGGACTTGCTAAAAATGAATTTAGATAAAAAACTGCTCAACAACGACATAAAACATCTTTTGCCAAACGCCCCTTTTTTAAGAGCAACCACAACGTACAACCCAACTATCAACACAACGGTTGGAATCAAAACTTCCCTAGACCATATCAAACTCCAGATTACATGTCATGGAACCCTTATCAATCGTTTCCATACATGAATCAAATAAATGGTATGTTTAACCCAAACGGACCCATGAGATATTGGGGACCAAACGCTTGAGTTATTTGCTTCTTAGGTATGCTTGAAAGTTGGATTGGAACCTGATGAATGGATAAAAGATAGTGAATGCTCACGACACATGACGGGCAACAAAAGTCTCTTCTCATCATACCAAGAGTATGACGGAGGTAATGTCACTTTTGGTAGCAATCTCAAAAGCAAAATCATTGGCAAAGGTACGATCGCTCATAACTCCCTAACTATTGAAAATGTTGCTCATGTCGATAGGTTAGGATTTAATCTACTTAGTATTAGCCAACTATGTGATAAAAAGTATAAAGTACTATTTAAAGAAAATGGTAGCAAAATACTAAAAGATGGTATCACTATAGCTAAAGGAGTTAGGAAAAATAACATATACGTTATGAAAATAGATAAAACATCTAATGACAAACTTTGTCTAACAACATTAGATGATAACTCAACTCTTTGGCATAGACACTTAGGTCACGCTAATATGAGACTTATACAAAACCTATCTTCAAAAGAGCTAGTTAGGAATTTACCAAAACTTAAATACGACCAACATTTTTGCGACGCTTGCAAAATTGGTAAACAAACCCATAGTAGTCATAAGTCTAAAAATATGGTGTCCACATCTAAGTGTCTAGAACTTTTGCATATGGACTTGTTTGGTCCATCCGCTATAAGAAGCTATGGAGGAAACTTATACACTTTGGTCATAGTAGATGATTACTCAAGGTTTACTTGGACGTTGTTTTTGAAAACCAAAAATGAAGCTTTTGATAAATTTGAAATTCTTAGCAAGAAAATTCAAAATCAACTAGGTATTAAAATTATGTCGATCCGAACGGATCATGGTCGTGAATTTGACAATGAAACACAATTTGGAAACTTTTGTGATACAAATGGTATAACACATAACTTTTCGGCCCCTCGAACACCTCAATCAAATGGAGTCGTAGAACGTAAAAATAGAACAATTCAAGAAATGAGTAGAACAATGCTTAATGAACAAAACATTCCTCAAAAGTTTTGGTGTAACGCCGTTGACACTTCTACATATATTTTAAATAGAGTCTTAATACGTCCTTTCTTAAACAAAACATCATATGAGCTTTATAAAGCTAAAAAGCCAACTTTAGGATATTTTAGAGTTTTTGGATGTAAATGTTTCATCCTTAATACTAAAGATTATCTCACCAAGTTTGACCCAAAGTCTTATGAAGGTGTATTTCTTGGTTATTCTCAAACTAGTAAAGCTTACATTGTCTTAAACAAAGAAACAATGAGAGTCGAGGAATCGTTGAACATAACATTCGACGAAAGTCCACCTCCCGCTAAGACATCACCTTGGTAGATGATGACTTAGTTGAAAGTCAACTTGTAGAAAGTCAAGAAATAATTGAAAATGACAAGGAAGATGAACCATTAAATAATGAGATTATAAACATCAAAGAATCCAAAAGTCATCATTTAGAAAAAGTCATGGGACAACTAAATCAAAGAACCTTAAGATCACAAGCCCAAAATCAAAGTAATCATTTTTGTTTTGTGTCTACCATCGAACCGAAAAACATAAATGAAGCAATAAAAGATGAATCTTGGGTAATTGCTATGCAAGAAGAGTTAAACCAATTCGTTAGAAATGATGTTTGGAAATTAGTTCCAAAACCAATTGGAACGAAATGGGTTTTTCGAAATAAAATGGATGAAAATGGTATTGTGTCTAGAAACAAAGCTAGGCTTGTCGCACAAGGTTACAATCAACAAGAGGGGATTGATTATGATGAAACTTATGCTCCGGTAGCTAGGCTCGAGTTTATTAGAATCTTACTTGCATATGCATGTGCTTATGATTTCAAATTATTTCAAATGGATGTTAAGAGTGAGTTTCTTAATGGGTTTATTAACGAAGAAGTATATGTTGCTCAACCTCCTGGTTTTACTGACTTTGAGAAACTACATCATGTCTTCAAACTCAAGAAAGCATTATACGGACTTAAGCAAGCACCAAAAGCTTGGTACGATAGACTTAAGACTTTTCTTGTTGAAAATAAATACACCATGGGATTAGTAGATAATACTCTTTTTACCAAGAAAAAGGAGTCACACATTATCATTGTTCAAATATATGTTGATGACATCATATTCGGATCAACTTGTCAAGAGCTATGTGATGATTTCTCTAAAATCATGCACGATGAGTTTGAGATGAGTATGATGGATGAATTAAACTTCTTTCTAGGACTCCAAATTAAACAACTAGAAGATGGCATATTCTTTAACCAATCTAAATACATAAAAGATATGCAAGAAATTTGGTCTTGAAGATTCAAAACCAACTAAGACACCCATGTCTTCGGACACTAAACTCACCAAGGATGAGGAAGGTGAATCGGTAGATAACACTAAATATAGAGGAATGATCGGTAGCTTACTCTATTTCACGGCTAGTAGACCTAAATTATGTTTAGTGTTTGTCTATGTGCTCGCTTTCAAGAAAATCCAAAGGTATCACACTTAGAAGCCTTGAAAATGATATTTAGATACATTAAGGGAACGACATGTTTAGGATTAAGGTACCCCAAAGGAACGGGTGTAGAAACTATAGTGTATGCCTACTCGGACCATGCCGGTGACTATGTTGATAGAAAAATTACAAGTGGTATTTGCACTTTTGTCGGACATTGTTTCACCTCATGGTTTGCAAAGAAGCAAACGGCTTTAGCTATCTCAACTACTGAAGCCGAATACGTCTCGGCCGGAAAAGCATGTCAACAAGATCTTTGGATGAAGCAAGCTCTCGTGGACTACGGAATTCATCTCAACGATATAGTTATATTTTGCGACAACAAATGAGCTATCGATCTCAGCAAAAATCCCGACCAACATGCTCGCACAAAGCATATTGAAATCCGTCGACAATGTTCAAAAAGGAAACATCTCAATTGAGAAAGTATCCTCCGAAGACAACATTGCCGACATTCTAACCAAGCCTCTCAAACGAGAACCATTTAATCTTCTTAGACTTGGTTTGGGGTTAATGGAACCAAACATGTAGGAAAAACATAGTCTAAACCTTAGAACAAACAAAACAAAACAAATTTGTTTTAAACCTGCTACTGTACCCACGGCACCAAACGACAACAAAGGCGGAACCATTTTTATGGTGCCGTCTGGTCCGTGGTGACATCAGTGGCAAAAATGCTACCTACAAAACATCTTCTTTCTCAAAACCCACTTTACCAAAACGTGTAAACATTAGACCTAACTCATTGTTGACACCTTCTCACCCACTAATCACTGGAGATAACATCATTGTAAGTATCCTAACTACATTTTATCTCTTAATTCTGAGTCTAGGATTCTAATTTGTGCACAAAATCACTATATGGGGTTTGTATATATTCTTGTACAAAACATGGATTCAATTGGCAAATTGCATAACTAGTCATTGAAATTAGGTACTACATTATCATATTGCATAAACAAATCATGTTTCCCACTAATCAAAAGATAATGACTATAAGGCTTTATTCAAATAACCAAACACCCCATGTCAAATTTTTTTGAAAAGCTTCTCACTTATAGGAAAACAAGTTTTCATTATTAATACAAATAGAAACGTTAAATTTTCATTACTTGCATGCTCTTGAATACTAAAGGTATTGCATAACTAATATGCATTCCCGGGTATATTCAAATGAAGCCACATTGAATTAGGAGTGTTTGGGTTATCTCATGCCGTTTGCCAAACACCCCCACTAAAGACTATTTTATGCATAAAATGAGTCGAGATAACCGCAACTCCAAATCGCTTTCATATAGGCACACACTAGAATCAAAACGTTAAGTTTATTCTCATTCTTAACATATAAATTCTTGCTCATAGGAATAACCATGGTAGCCGCAAGATTCTATGATCACAAGGATACCGTTAACTACATTCCCAAACATCACAAAACCAAAGGACTTTCCAAGGAGCAAGTCAAAATCTTTAAGAGTCTAGAAACTAGGTACTTCCATGAGGGTAGAACCATTCACTCCTCTTTTATTGAAAATACCAATCTCCGTGAAGAGCTAGCCGCCATTCAATTCGATTGTCTCCTTGACATCGATGAACCTATTTGTCCTAGGTTTGTGTTAGAGTTTTATGCTAGTGTCACCGGTTTCATTGATGAAGATGATGAGTTTAGCCTTAGGTTTAAGATCAATCAAAACGACTACACCATCTCTTTGACTCAACTTGCTCTAGTGCTAGGAATCCCCAACCGAGGAACATGTGTTTACTCGGATAAGTGGTCACTCACCGTCCTTAATGGAATCAATGACCGTTCTCTTCCCTACCAAACTCCTATAGCGGATAAGGATGTCATTCGTGAGCGCCTATTTATTCCAAGGGGTGATACAACCCGAGTTACCCGAAAGGGAAAGGAGGTGAACCGAGATCCATATGGAATGAAGCTCAATGAACTTAAGCCCGAATTTAAGAAATGGGAGGAACTACTTAGAGCCAACGTCATTAGCACCATAGGGAATAGGGATCATATCAACGCTTGCCTTTTTCACATGCTCTACAACTTGTCCACCCGTCAACCATTCAATCTAGCCTACTACATTGCTAGGAGAATGATTGATATTCCAACTCAAGGTTCGGTTGCTTTTCCTTACGGGATGCTTCTCACCCGTCTCTATAGAGCCTATGCACCAATTCCACCAAGACCAAAAGGGTTGAAGCTTGACTATGAGCTCATCCCTCACATCTTTGTGCCTTTGAGTGACCAACGAGTGGCTAAGACAAAAGGTAAAAGAGCAAAACCTCCAACTCCATCATCATCATCATCAAATAGCTTCGAGGATGGTCTTCCAAATTCTCGCCTTCCACCTCATGAGTATTATGCATCTCTTCCCGAGATTGAGAATGAATCAGCGGAGTTCAAGCAAACCAAGAGGATGTTCAAGTGCCTTGGTAGGATGATGAACAAGATATACAAGAAGTTGGATAAGTGAGAGTCGTCTTAAGGAGTGTTTGGAACAAAACATTAACTTTGGTGTATGATACTATTTGGTTGTTTTTATTTTGTAGGATGATTTTATAACCTAAAACAATGATGTATGCTAACAATCTCATGCAGGGGGATAACACAAGTGTGTTATCAAATTTTACCCATTTTCACTTCAAAAGTGAAAATCATTCACCCTTGGTCAAAATCTATGCTCCACTATGTTTGTGCATGTGTTATTTACTTTTCCTAACTAGAAATAATTAATGTCACATGTTTTTAGCAAAATTTCAGGTTTCGAAAAACTCCTCGACCCTTAAAAATCTGTTCTGTGGTGATTTCTGGTGTCTACGGATCAGACGGCACCAAAAATTTGGTACCGTCTGTTATGGTTTTTGGTACCGCCGTACCTGTACAGGCGGACCAGGCGGCACCCTTTTAAGGGTTCCGCCTGTGTAAAATTTTGGTGTCGTGGATCCTCTAGGTAACTTTCTGAATTTCGCTTATCTCGACATTCCAAATTACCATACATTGCTTGTAAGTTAATCTTGACTAGTTTTTACCCATATTAGAACTAGTATAACATACTTAGGCATATATTGATAATTGGTTTTGCTTTCTCTAAGCTTTGTTGGTGACTACTAGTAATCTTCCTTGTCCTTTACTGCTTGATTATTCAATTTAATAATCACTTTTGTGGGATTGCTTTTGGGTAGGTGGTGCTTGATTATTTATATAATCGATTTTACTATTGATCAAGTCCACCTATTGATACTATTTAATTCAAATCATTAAACACTTATTGTTCCTATCATTATTATGGATTGAAGACGTGCTGCAAAGTTTATTAAACCCTAGTTTCTCAACTAGGGTTTTACCCGGTCTGGTTTTGAAGTATTAGACGTATCTTCTTCTTGGTTTTCTGGTCTTGTTGGTGGCTTCGATTGTGGGTTGACTATGCAAGGGGTTACGAGAGAGAGGGGTGGGACGATGGAGCATGGCACGGTTGGAACTGTTGGTGTTCCAGTGCAGATTTTGAGTGAAAGTCTCTCTGATTTTGATGTTGCTACGCCTGCTAAAGAGGCTGGTTCAGTTTCGTCTAAAGCTGGAGATGTATTGGGCAATAGCCGTAGTCATGATGCACCTAGTCATGACATCGCTGGGGTCATGATACTTTATTGAAAATTCGGGCTATTGAAAAACAAATCTTTGAGGGAAAACTTGTTCTTGTGGGTGACGATGGGCAACCATTAAAACCAGCTGTGACAGTGGATGCTACTACTGGGACTAATCCTTTTGAGCATCTTAAGGTGCCGCACTCATAAAAGGAGCTAGAGGAGATGCTTACTGTTATTGGTTATTATTCGAAACCTCCTCAAGATACGAGTGTTCCTATGGCTTCTAATGTTAATGCTACTAGTAGTCCTAATAATGTTAATGCTACTAGTAGTCCTAATAATGTTAATGATAAGGTTGATACGAATGCACATGGGGCTGTTGGTAATGAGAAGGTTGGTGTTTTGAAACAACCTTCTACATCGTATGCTGGTGTTACTTCTACTGAACCTAAGAAACACACGTCAAACTTTCGTAGGTTGGAGTGTAATAAGAAAGCTAATGGTGTGGATCTTTCTGTCCCGATGAAAGTGGTTGAAGAGGTGAACACTAGGTTTGAGAATACTTTGTATGGGTATTTCCTTGGTCAACGACTTGCTTTTCCAGTTGTTGATTACTTTGTTCGCAATGCGTGGGCTAAGTTTGGTATACAAAAGGTAATGATGAATGCAAATGTGTTCTTCTTTTTTAAGTTCAATTCAAAGAAAGGTGTTGATGATGTTCTTGAAAACGGTCCTTGGTTGATTAGAAATGTACCTATTATTCTTAAACCATGGACATTTAACACCAACTTACTTAAAGAGGATTTGACCAACATCCCGGTGTGGGTTAAATTCCATGATGTTCCTCTTGCTATGTTTTCTGATGATGGCCTTAGTCTCCTTGCCACATTGATAGGCACGCCAAAAAGGTTAGATGCTTTCACTAGCCAAATGTGCAAGGACTCGTGGGGCCGTAGTAGTTTTGCTAGATGCATGATTGAAGTGAAGTCGGATGAGGTACTTAGGGACAGCCTTACTATTGAGATACCGTTACTTGATGGGTCAGGTTCGACTATTGAGAAGATACGGGTTGAATATGAGTGGAACCACCTCATTGTGATAAATGTAAGATTTTTGGTCATACTCTTATTGAATGTCCTAAAGTTGTTGAACCTCTTGCTCAGCCTACTAAGCATGTTAATGATGGTTTTAAGACGGTAAATAAAAAGAATAAGGGAAAGCAAGGTGGGTCTACTATTCCAGGTCAAGGAGGGTTTACTAAACCTGTTGTGGGTAAGCAGTTTCAATATCAACCCAAAAAGACTCCTCATGAACCTAAGAAAGTGGAAGTCACTACGAAGAATGCTTCTGATGTGGCTAGTTCGAGTGGAACAAAGATCTCTACATCTAACCAGTTTGCTGCTCTTAATACGGATGCGTTTGGTATTCCTTCAAATGACACCAACAAGGATGTGGATTCTGGTCGTGCAATGGAAGTTAATGAAGATAAGTCTACTAAGACAGTATGCATCACAAGAACCCTTGTTAGTGATTTGAAAGAGATGGAGTCGGGTGTGGCTCCTAAAACTAGTGATTCTTGTATTCACCGCATCTTCTACTAAGAGAGTTAACCCTTTTCTAAAGTGGGAGAGATCGTGGTTCCGATTCTGAAGATGAGGTGGTTGCTAACCCATTTAATGAGTCCTAATCTATTCTGGTGGCCAAGAGTTTGAAGATAAGTATGATGACTATGACTACGATGACTATGCAAGGTGTTTCTAATCTTCTAGGGAATTTGGATGCCTTTAATGCCATGTATGGCACCAAGCTTCAAGGACCTAGGAAGTAATTTTCTTTCGTTATGTCCTATGTTATCATTTGAGTAGGGGTTTGTTTTATTGTTTAGAAAATAGGAAGTATCTTGTTATGTAAGCTTTATGCCTATGTAACGGGCTGAGATATGAGATTTCACTCATATCCATTGTACTTAAACGTTTTTGGTTAATATATTTACCAGGGGGGGGGGGTACTTAGGCATATAGGAAATCCACTTCCCACCAAAATTCAAAAATTTGAAAAATCCACCCAATGAGCCCTTTTACATAAAGGAAGGAACCAAAAATTTGGTTCCTTGCAATCCGTGGGTAATCTGATTGTTAGGATCTTACAATCATTAGAACACATTTATTGCAAATCTTTGCCTCTTCACTCCATCCCTCTTGTATGGCTTGACTTGGGTGATATGACTAGCATTAAACCCACTTCAAAATCATTAGAAACCTCATCTCTTCTATGGTTTAACATCAAATCAAACACATTTCTCCATAATTCACCATTCCTATAAATTAAGAGGTTTTACCATGATCATATTCACACCTTCTCCATTCTTACCATCTACTAGCAAAAGCTTAAGTCAAAATGACTAAAACTTCACCTTCAACCAAGCCTTGCAAGAAAACCACTAGGATTAGCGTAAGACCTTGTTGCTTTGTCAACTTGAGCTCTTCATCCGAGTCATCTCCACTCACCATCTCATCTCCCATAAGGGATGATACAAACCTCACTTTAGCTACTCCTACACCCATTACCATCACCACTCCACCACCAACAAAGACACAAAGCTCACCACCACCCGGCACCCTCCAAACATCAAAACACCATCACCACCAAAATCTCCAACACTCATCCCATTGGAGTTATTTTCCACACCTCCCACTTCTCCAAATCCTTTCTTGGAGGACTTGGAAGATTTGCCTCCTAGGCCCAATCATCCACCACCATTGCCATCATTTGGCACTATTGAGCGGATTGCTCATGAGTCTTCTAGACCATCGTTTGACCCAAACGCCCCGTTAGGGCCAAGACCTCTTCTCTTCCACCCCATCCACAAAGACATCTATGGTCCTTTGTATGGGGATCACCCACTCCCTACATCAATGTCTCCTCACATAGAGGACATTGAGGAGTCTATGTGGGAAGATCATCCCACAAGAGAGGAGATTCAAGCCGAACTCCAACATCTCCATCAATTCTCCAATATGGTGGATTCTCATTTAAGTGAGACTATGCAAATGCAAAGTGCTTTGCTAGCCTCAATAATCACCACACCAAACACCACCACCAACATCAACACATCTACCATTCCACCACAATAACACCATGCAACATACTACCCTCCTAGGCATGGTTGCTCAAATTGTGAGCAAACCGCCCAAACAAGCGAACGGACCCG
>OU343222.1:31105714-31199090 GCA_910596185.1 Chrysanthemum makinoi | reverse complement strand
AGGGTAGTATGTTGCATGGTGTTATTGTGGTGGAATGGTAGATGTGTTGATGTTGGTGGTGGTGTTTGGTGTGGTGATTATTGAGGCTAGCAAAGCACTTTGCATTTGCATAGTCTCACTTAAATGAGAATCCACCATATTGGAGAATTGATGGAGATGTTGGAGTTCTGCTTGAATCTCCTCTCTTGTAGGATGATCTTCCCACATAGACTCCTCAATGTCCTCTATGTGAGGAGACATTGATGTAGGGAGTGGGTGATCCCCATACAAAGGACCATAGATGTCTTTGTGGATGGGGTGGAAGAGAAGAGGTCTTGGCCCTAACGGGGCGTTTGGGTCAAACGATGGTCTAGAAGACTCATGAGCAATCCGCTCAATAGTGCCAAATGATGGCAATGGTGGTGGATGATTGGGCCTAGGAGGCAAATCTTCCAAGTCCTCCAAGAAAGGATTTGGAGAAGTGGGAGGTGTGGAAAATAACTCCAATGGGATGAGTGTTGGAGATTTTGGTGGTGATGGTGTTTTTGATGTTTGGAGGGGTACCGGTGGTGGTGAGCTTGGTGTCTTTGTTGGTCGTGGAGTGGTGATGGTAATGGGTGTAGGAGTAGCTAAAGTGAGGTTTGTATCATCCCTTATAGGAGATGAGATGGTGAGTGGAGATGACTCGGATGAAGATCTCAAGTTGACAAAGCAACAAGGTCTTACGCTAATCCTAGTGGTTTTCTTGCAAGGCTTGGTTGAAGGTGAAGTTTTAGTCATTTTGACTTAAGCTTTTGCTAGTAGATGGTAAGAATGGAGAAGGTGTGAATATGATCATGGTAAAACCTCTTAATTTATAGGAATGGTGAATTATGGAGAAATGTGTTTGATTTGATGTTAAACCATAGAAGAGATGAGGTTTCTAATGATTTTGAAGTGGGTTTAATTCTAGTCATATCACCCAAGTCAAGCCATACAAGAGGGATGGAGTGAAGAGGCAAAGATTTGCAATAAATGTGTTCTAATGATTGTAAGATCCTAACAATCAGATTACCCACGGATTGCAAGGAACCAAATTTTTGGTTCCTTCCTTTATGTAAAAGGGCTCCTTGGGTGGATTTTTCAAATTTTTGAATTTTGGTGGGAAGTGGATTTCCTATATGCCTAAGTACCCCCCCTGGTAAATATATTAACCAAAAACGTTTAAGTACAATGGATATGAGTGAAATCTCATATCTCAGCCCGTTACATAGGCATAAAGCTTACATAACAAGATACTTCCTATTTTCTAAACAATAAAACAAACCCCTACTCAAATGATAACATAGGACATAACAAAAGAAAATTACTTCCTAGGTCCTTGAAGCTTGGTGCCATACATGGCATTAAAGGCATCCAAATTCCCTGGAAGATCAGAAACCTGCTTCGCATAGTCATCGTAGTCATAGTCATCATACTTATCTTCAAACTCTTGGCCACCACCGAATAGATTAGCAGACTCATTAAATGGGTTAGCAACCACCTCATCTTCAGAATCAGACATCACGATCTCTCCCACTTTAGAAAAAGGGTTAACTCTCTTAGTAGAAGATGCGGGCGGAATACAAGAATCACTAGTTTTAGGAGCCACACCCGACTCCATCTCTTTCAAATCACTCACAAGGGGTTCTTGTGATGCAGTACCTGTCTTAGTAGAATTATCTTCATTAACTTCCATTGTACGACCAGAATCCACATCCTTGTTGGTGTCATTTGAAGGAATACCAAACGCATCCGTATTAAGAGCAAAGAAACTGGTTAGATGTAGAGATCTTTGTTCCACTCGAACTAGCCACATCAGAAGCATTCTTCGTAGTGACTTCCACTTTCTTAGGTTCATGAGGAGTCTTTTTGGGTTGATATTGAAACTGCTTACCCACAACAGGTTTAGTAAACCCTCCTTGACCCGGAATAGTAGACCCACCTTGCTTTCCCTTATTCTTTTTATTTACCGTCTTAAAACCATCATTAACACGCTTAGTAGGCTGAGCAAGAGGTTCAACAACTTTAGGACATTCAATAAGAGTATGACCAAAAATCTTACATTTATCACAATGAGGTGGTTTCCACTCATATTCAACCCGTATCTTCTCAATAGTCGAACCTGACCCATCAAGTAACGGTATCTCAACAGTAAGGTTGTCCCTAAGCACCTCATCCGACCTCACTTCAATCATGCATCTAGCAAAACTACTACGGCCCCACGAGTCCTTGCACATTTGGCTAGTGAAAGCATCTAACCTTTCGGGCGTGCCTATCAATGTGGCAAGGAGACTAAGGCCATCATCAGAAAACATAGCAAGAGGAACATCATGGAATTTAACCCACACCGGGATGTTGGTCAAATCCTCTTTAAGTAAGTTGGTGTTAAATGTCCATGGTTTAAGAATAATAGGTACATTTCTAATCAACCAAGGACCGTTTTCAAGAACATCATCAACACCTTTCTTTGAATTGAACTTAAAAAAGAAGAACCAATTTGCATTCATCATTACCTTTTGTATACCAAACTTAGCCCACGCATTGCGAACAAAGTAATCAACAACTGGAAAAGCAAGTCGTTGACCAAGGAAATACCCATACAAAGTATTCTCAAACCTAGTGTTCACCTCTTCAACCACTTTCATCGGGACAGAAAGATCCACACCATTAGTTTTCTTATTACACTCCAACCTACGAAAGTTTGACGTGTGTTTCTTAGGTTCAGTAGAAGTAACACCAGCATACGATGTAGAAGGTTGTTTCAAAACACCAACCTTCTCATTACCAACAGCCCCATGTGCATTCGTATCAACCTTATCATTAACATTATTAGGACTACTAGTAGCATTAACATTAGAAGTCATAGGAACACTCGTATCTTGAGGAGGTTTCGAATAATAACCAATAGCAGTAAGCATCTCCTCTAGCTCCTTCTGTGAGTGCGGCACCTTAAGATGCTCAAAAGGATTAGTCCCAGTAGTAGCATCCACTGTCACAGCTGGTTTTAATGGTTGCCCATCGTCACCCACAAGAACAAGTTTTCCCTCAAATATTTGTTTTTCAATAGCCCGAATTTTCAATAAAGTATCATGACCCTCAGGCGTGTCATGACTAGGTGCATCATGACTAGGGCTATTGCCCAATACATCTCCAGCTTTAGACGAAACTGAACCAGCCTCTTTAGCAGGCGTAGCAACATCAAAATCAGAGAGACTTTCACTCAAAATCTGCACTGGAACACCAACAGTTCCAACCGTGCCATGCTCCATCGTCCCACCCCTCTCTCTCGTAACCCCTTGCATAGTCAACCCACAATCGAAGCCACCAACAAGACCAGAAAACCAAGAAGAAGATACGTCTAATACTTCAAAACCAGATCGGGTAAAACCCTAGTTGAGAAACTAGGGTTTAATAAACTTTGCAGCACGTCTTCAATCCATAATAATGATAGGAACAATAAGTGTTTAATGATTTGAATTAAATAGTATCAATAGGTGGACTTGATCAATAGTAAAATCGATTATATAAATAATCAAGCACCACCTACCCAAAAGCAATCCCACAAAAGTGATTATTAAATTGAATAATCAAGCAAAGAAAGGACAAGGAAGATTACTAGTAGTCACCAACAAAGCTTAGAGAAAGCAAAACCAATTATCAATATATGCCTAAGTATGTTATACTAGTTCTAATATGGGTAAAAACTAGTCAAGATTAACTTACAAGCAATGTATGGTAATTTGGAATGTCGAGATAAGCGAAATTCAGAAAGTTACCTAGAGGATCCACGACACCAAAATTTTACACAGGCGGAACCCTTAAAAGGGTGCCGCCTGGTCCGCCTGTACAGGTACGGCGGTACCAAAAACCATAACAGACGGTACCAAATTTTTGGTGCCGTCTGATCCGTAGACACCAGAAATCACCACAGAACAGATTTTTAAGGGTCAGGGAGTTTTTCGAAACCTGGAATTTTGCTAAAAACATGTGACATTAATTATTTCTAGTTAGGAAAAGTAAATAACACATGCACAAACATAGTGGAGCATAGATTTTGACCAAGGGTGAATGATTTTCACTTTTGAAGTGAAAATGGGTAAAATTTGATAACACACTTGTGTTATCCCCCTGCATGAGATTGTTAGCATACATCATTGTTTTAGGTTATAAAATCATCCTACAAAATAAAAACAGCCAAATAGTATCATACACCAAAGTTAATGTTTTGTTCCAAACACTCCTTAAGACGACTCTCACTTATCCAACTTCTTGTATATCTTGTTCATCATCCTACCAAGGCACTTGAACATCCTCTTAGTTTGCTTGAACTCCGCTGATTCATTCTCAATCTCGGGAAGAGATGCATAATACTCATGAGGTGGAAGGCGAGAATTTGGAAGACCATCCTCGAAGCTATTTGATGATGATGATGATGGAGTTGGAGGTTTTGCTCTTTTCCCTTTTGTCTTAGCCACTCGTTGGTCACTCAAAGGCACAAAGATGTGAGGGATGAGCTCATAGTCAAGCTTCAACCCTTTTGGTCTTGGTGGAATTGGTGCATAGGCTCTATAGAGACGGGTGAGAAGCATCCCGTAAGGAAAAGCAACCGAACCTTGAGTTGGAATATCAATCATTCTCCTAGCAATGTAGTAGGCTAGATTGAATGGTTGACGGGTGGACAAGTTGTAGAGCATGTGACAAAGGCAAGCGTTGATATGATCCCTATTCCCTAAGGTGCTAATGACGTTGGCTCTAAGTAGTTCCTCCCATTTTTTAAATTCGGGCTTAAGTTCATTGAGCTCCATTCCATATGGATCTCGGTTCACCTCCTTTCCCTTTCGGGTAACTCGGGTTGTATCACCCCTTGGAATAAATAGGCGCTCACTAATGACATCATTATCCGCTATAGGAGTTTGGTAGGGAAGAGAACGGTCATTGATTCCATTAAGGACGGTGAGTGACCACTTATCCGAGTAAACACATGTTCCTCGGTTGGGGATTCCTAGCACTAGAGCAAGTTAAGTCAAAGAGATGGTGTAGTCGTTTTGATTGATCTTAAACCTAAGGCTAAACTCATCATCTTCATCAATGAAACCGGTGACACTAGCATAAAACTCTAACACAAACCTAGGACAAATAGGTTCATCGATGTCAAGGAGACAATCGAATTGAATGGCGGCTAGCTCTTCACGGAGATTGGTATTTTCGATAAAAGAGGAGTGAATGGTTCTACCCTCATGGAAGTACCTAGTTTCTAGACTCTTAAAGATTTTGACTTGCTCCTTGGAAAGTCCTTTGGTTTTGTGATGTTTGGGAATGTAGTTAACGGTATCCTTGTGATCATAGAATCTTGCGGCTATCATGGTTATTCCTATGAGCAAGAATTTATATGTTAAGAATGAGAATAAACTTAACGTTTTGATTCTAGTGTGTGCCTATATGAAAGCGATTTGGAGTTGCGGTTATCTCGACTCATTTTATGCATAAAATAGTCTTTAGTGGGGGTGTTTGGCAAACGGCATGAGATAACCCAAACACTCCTAATTCAATGTGGCTTCATTTGAATATACCCGGGAATGCATATTAGTTATGCAATACCTTTAGTATTCAAGAGCATGCAAGTAATGAAAATTTAACATTTCTATTTGTATTAACAATGAAAACTTGTTTTCCTATAAGTGAGAAGCTTTTCAAAAAATTTTGACATGGGGTGTTTGGTTATTTGAATAAAGCCTTATAGTCATTATCTTTTGATTAGTGGGAAACATGATTTGTTTATGCAATATGATAATGTAGTACCTAATTTCAATGACTAGTTATGCAATTTGCCAATTGAATCCATGTTTTGTACAAGAATATATACAAAGCCCATATAGTGATTTTTTGCACAAATTAGAATCCTAGACTCAGAATTAAGAGATAAAATGTAGTTAGGATACTTACAATGATGTTATCTCCAGTGATTAGTGGGTGAGAAGGTGTCAACAATGAGTTAGGTCTAATGTTTACACGTTTTGGTAAAGTGGGTTTTGAGGAAGAAGATGTTTTGTAGGTAGCATTTTTGCCACTGATGTCACCACGGACCAGACGACACCATAAAAATGGTTCCGCCTTTGTTGTCGTTTGGTGCCGTGGGTACAGTAGCAGGTTTAAAACAAATTTGTTTTGTTTTGTTTGTTCTAAGGTTTAGACTATGTTTTTCCTACATGTTTGGTTCCATTAACCCCAAACCAAGTCTAAGAAGATTAAATGGTTCTCGTTTGAGAGGCTTGGTTAGAATGTCGGCAATGTTGTCTTCGGAGGATACTTTCTCAATTGAGATGTTTCCTTTTTGAACATTGTCGCGAAGAAAGTGATGACGGATTTCAATATGCTTTGTGCGAGCATGTTGGACTGGATTTTTGCTGAGATCGATAGCTCCTTTGTTGTCGCAAAATATAACTATATCGTTGAGATGAATTCCGTAGTCCACGAGAGCTTGCTTCATCCAAAGAGCTTGTTGACATGCTTTTCCGGCCGAGACGTATTCGGCTTCAGTAGTTGAGATAGCTAAAGCCGTTTGCTTCTTTGCAAACCATGAGGTGAGACAATGTCCGACAAAAGTGCAAATACCACTTGTAATTTTTCTATCAACATAGTCACCGGCATGGTCCGAGTAGGCATACACTATAGTTTCTACACCCGTTCCTTTGGGGTACCTTAATCCTAAACATGTCGTTCCCTTAATGTATCTAAATATCATTTTCAAGGCTTCTAAGTGTGATACCTTTGGATTTTCTTGAAAGCGAGCACATAGACAAACACTAAACATAATTTCGGGTCTACTAGCCGTGAGATAGAGTAAGCTACCGATCATTCCTCTATATTTAGTGTTATCTACCGATTCACCTTCCTCATCCTTGGTGAGTTTAGTGTCCGAAGACATGGGTGTCTTAGTTGGTTTTGAATCTTCAAGACCAAATTTCTTAAGCATATCTTTTATGTATTTAGATTGGTTAAAGAATATGCTATCTTCTAGTTGTTTAATTTGGAGTCCTAGAAAGAAGTTTAATTCATCCATCATACTCATCTCAAACTCATCGTGCATGATTTTAGAGAAATCATCACATAGCTCTTGACAAGTTGATCCGAATATGATGTCATCAACATATATTTGAACAATGGTAATGTGTGACTCCTTTTTCTTGGTAAAAAGAGTATTATCTACTAATCCAATGGTGTATTTATTTTCAACAAGAAAAGTCTTAAGTCTATCGTACCAAGCTTTTGGTGCTTGCTTAAGACCGTATAATGCTTTCTTGAGTTTGAAGACATGATGTAGTTTCTCAAAGCCGGTAAAACCGGGAGGTTGAGCAACATATACTTCTTCGTTAATAAACCCATTAAGAAACGCACTCTTAACATCCATTTGAAATAATTTGAAATCATAAGCACATGCATATGCAAGTAAGATTCTAATAAACTCGAGCCTAGCTACCGGAGCATAAGTTTCATCATAATCAATCCCCTCTTGTTGATTATAACCTTGTGCGACAAGCCTAGCTTTGTTTCTAGACACAATACCATTTTCGTCCAATTGGTTTTGGAACTAATTTCCAAACATCATTTCTAACGAATTGGTTTAACTCTTCTTGCATAGCAATTACCCAAGATTCATCTTTTATTGCTTCATTTATGTCTTTCGGTTCGATGGTAGACACAAAAAAAAATGATTACTTTGATTTTGGGCTTGTGATCTTAAGGTTCTTTGATTTAGTTGTCCATGACTTTTCTAAAGGATGACTTTTGGATTCTTTGATGTTTATAATCTCATTATTTAATGGTTCATCTTCCTTGTCATTTTCAATTATTTCTTGACTTTCTACAAGTTGACTTTCAACTAAGTCATCATCTACCAAAGGTGATGTCTTAGAGGGAGGTGGACTTTCTTCGAATGTTATGTTCAACGATTCCTCGACTCTCATTGTTTCTTTGTTTAAGACAATGTAAGCTTTACTAGTTTGAGAATAACCAAGAAATACACCTTCATAAGACTTTGGGTCAAACTTGGTGAGATAATCTTTAGTATTAAGGATGAAACATTTACATCCAAAAACTCTAAAATATCCTAAAGTTGGCTTTTTACCTTTATAAAGCTCATATGGTGTTTTGTTTAAGAAATGACGTATTAAGACTCTATTTAAAATATATGTAGAAGTGTCGACGGCGTTACACCAAAACTTTTGAGGAATGTTTTGTTCATTAAGCATTGTTCTACTCATTTCTTGAATTGTTCTATTTTTACGTTCTACGACTCCATTTGATTGAGGTGTTCGAGGGGCCGAAAAGTTATGTGCTATACCATTTGTATCACAAAAGTTTCCAAATTGTGTTTCATTGTCAAATTCACGACCATGATCCGTTCGGATCGACATAATTTTAATACCTAGTTGATTTTGAATTTTCTTGCTAAGAATTTCAAATTTATCAAAAGCTTCATTTTTGGTTTTCAAAAACAACGTCCAAGTAAACCTTGAGTAATCATCTACTATGACCAAAGTGTATAAGTTTCCTCCATAGCTTCTTATAGAGGATGGACCAAACAAGTCCATATGCAAAAGTTCTAGACACTTAGATGTGGACACCATATTTTTAGACTTATGACTACTATGGGTTTGTTTACCAATTTTGCAAGCGTCGCAAAAATGTTGGTCGTATTTAAGTTTTGGTAAATTCCTAACTAGCTCTTTTGAAGATAGGTTTTGTATAAGTCTCATATTAGCGTGACCTAAGTGTCTATGCCAAAGAGTTGAGTTATCATCTAATGTTGTTAGACAAAGTTTGTCATTAGATGTTTTATCTATTTTCATAACGTATATGTTATTTTTCCTAACTCCTTTAGCTATAGTGATACCATCTTTTAGTATTTTGCTACCATTTTCTTTAAATAGTACTTTATACTTTTTATCACATAGTTGGCTAATACTAAGTAGATTAAATCCTAACCTATCGACATGAGCAACATTTTCAATAGTTAGGGAGTTATGAGCGATCGTACCTTTGCCAATGATTTTGATTTTGAGATTGCTACCAAAAGTGACATTACCTCCGTCATACTCTTGGTATGATGAGAAGAGAATTTTGTTGCCCGTCATGTGTCGTGAGCATTCACTATCTTTTATCCATTCATCAGGTTCCAATCCAACTTTCAAGCATACCTAAGAAGCAAATAACTCAAGCGTTTGATCCCCAATATCTCATGGGTCCGTTTGGGTTAAACATACCATTTATTTGATTCATGTATGGAAACGATTGATAAGGGTTCCATGACATGTAATCTGGAGTTTGATATGGTCTAGGGAAGTTTTGATTCCAACCGTTGTGTTGATAGTTGGGTTGTACGTTGTGGTTGCTCTTAAAAAAGGGGTGTTTGGCAAAAGATGTTTTATGTCGTTGTTGAGTAGTTTTTTATCTAAATTCATTTTTAGCAAGTCCTACTCCTGATGTAACAGCAGGTTTTAGTTTAACACTATCCTTGGTTTTCTTTGTTACTTTGACAAATTCGCTACAGTCCGTATCACAAACATTCTGTCCTGCTGAAGTTCCCACGGCACCATTTTTTACAACTGACGGATCCCTTATTTTGGGTATGTCCGGTCCGTGCATCGCAGCAGCTTTTGATTTGTTTGTCTTTTTCGGCCGTTTTGTTTTGACTCTTTGGAATTAATACTTCATTAAATCCTGGCCCATTCATGTTTCCTGGTGTTTTTGAATTCTAACTATTTCATCGGCACAAGCGATGTTTTTGTTAAACCTTTTAAGTTTAGAATTATGTTCGATTAGAACATCTTGTGTGAGCTTTAGTTTTTTTATTTCAAGATTAAGCTCTTGACATGATTTACAACCATCGTCATTTGCTTTTCCCTTTTCTAACCGCTTTGCCTTTTCTTTTAACTCATAGACTTCATTTTCTAAAAATTCCTTTTTAGTCTTTAAAAATTTATTTTAGTTATGATTTTTAGACTTAGCTCACACAATTGATTGTATTGTTTTTGCAAAGTGTCATCATCAATAGAAGAATAAGATGAGTCGGAATGTACCTCATTTGACTCATGTGCCATTAGAGCGATTTCCTCCTTGCTTGATTCTTCATCATCTTCACTATCACTCCAAGCACCACTTACAAAAGCTCGTTGAGTTTTGCTTTTAGGTGGCTTAGGACAATCTCCTATTAGATGACTTGCATCACCGCATCTAAAGCACTTTCTTTCACCTTTACCCTTTTTGTCATCCCGATCTTTTCAGAATGGATTCTTTTCTTCTCGAGGTTGTCTTACAAACTTTCCTCTTTTTCTAAAGAACTTTTTGAAATCTCTAACGGCCATGGCGTACTCTTCATCTTCACTACCGAAGCAAGATTCGTCATCATCACTTGATTTCGTTCTTGCTTTTAGAGCAACGGATTTGATTTTCTCTCTTTTTACTTTGATGATTTCCGAATCATTCTCCATTACCATTTCGTGTACTTTGAGGTTTTCGATTAGCTCGTCTAGTGACATTTTTGAGAGATCTTTTGATTCTTCAATGGCCATCACTTTAGCTCTCCACTTCGGATGGAGTGCTCTAAGAAATTTCCTGACAAAGTTCTTACTACGAAAAGATTCATCAAGTGCTTTAAGTGATGTAATAATAGTATTAAAGCGAGCAAAGCCACAATCAATGGTTTCATCTTCAGGGATAACAAATTGTTCATATTGTTGAACAAGAAGATCAATTTTGTTATCCTTGACTTGTGAATTTCCTTGATGTGTAACAATCAAAGATTCCCAAAATATCTTTGGCGGTTTCACACATGAAAATTCTTTCATATTCTTTTCTAGGCAAAGCATTATAAAGCATCATTTTAGCTTCATTGGTTTTAGCAATTAATTTCTTTTGTTCATCAACAGAAATATCTTTTGTTGTAGAACTAAAATCCCCTTTAACTATAACAAACCAAAGATCTATATATTTTGATTTTGCATATGTTTCAAAACGGTTTCTCCAATAGATAAATCCATTGGTTTCAAAGAGTGGTGGTCTTTGCAAAGATTGCCCTTCTTTAAAGTTTTCAGAATCCATGGATCGTTTCAAGTTTATAAAATATAATATATTTTAGTAATTCTTGAGAAACGAGGCTCTGATACCAATTGTAGAAAACTAGAAGGGGGTTGAATAGTTTACCGATTAAAAACTTTGTTTTGAAACTTATTGAAAGATCAATTGATGTTGATCTTAGATATGTTAATGAAATATGTAAACAATATGTAAAGAGTAGATAAGGAAAGAAACAATCAAACCACAACAAGTTGTTTATAGTGGTTCGGTCTACAAGGACTCTTTTTTCTTGCCCTACTCCACTCCCCGAGTCTCATACTCGAGAGTTTAACTTCACTAGTCAACAAGCTCCTTTCACAGGCGGAGAAACCTTTACACTTCGCTTACACTATTTCTGACACTAAGCTAAATGTCGAGTTCTTTCCAAGGGTACAACCACACCCACACACAATGTATTTTGAGGACTAAAATACTAACCACTCACACTCACAAGATTATGATAGTTTGGTACAACAATGAAATATGAATCAACACAAGATCATACAACACCAAACAAACAAGACTTCCAACTTCTCGTTGAAGCTTGAAAGTGACTTGATCTTCTTTGCTACAAAAGAGATCACTAATATGATATAAAACTGAGTTAGAAAGGTTAGAGAGAAGAAATGTATGAGAGTATGATAGAAAGGGATGGAAAACTACTTGGTTTGGCTTTGTTATTTATAGCCAAAACTCTCAGCATGCACCACGGACCACGGAACCCTTTAAAGGGTTCCTACCAGTATAGAATTTGGTGCGCCGGTCCGACAAGAAGATCTTAAAATCTTGCCAAAGTCAACCATATATATGCAAGATTGTGTAAGATATGTAGAGCCTAAATCTACACAAAGAATCTTGTGAAATCTTCAAATGATTTCAATGATGCATCACATGATGTCATATGGTTGTTTTTCTATTTTTAGAAATATGAAAATACATATGTAATGTTTAGTTTTTAAGAAACCAAAACATTCTAAAACTCTTATCATACATTATGGTTAATCACAATGTAAATGCTTGAGTGATAAAGATATTATTTGAAAAAGCTTATTTTAATATCTATTAGACTTGACAAGCTTTAAGCTTTATAAAAATTATACGTACTTTTGTCGTTAACAAAACTTAGGTAAAGATCAAAAATATAAATAACGTTTAATGACGATATTTGTATTAACAAGGGTAGTATATGATTGTTTCATTCTCGGGCTCACCACTTCCCCTCACATAATTTATACTGCATTTTTTTTTATCAAATTGTCCTACCAAACAACATTTATGAGATTGATACTTCAACTTATAGTCATTTCTATTCTACCCCTATATCAAATCCATACCCATTATCATTTCGGACAACAAACCAAACGACACCTTAATAAATAAGTTTTTGGATTTTGCAATCATATTCAATTTCATTGAGTTTGCAACCTTAATTGAAAAATGATTAAAACACCTAAAAATATAATTAAGTTTATGCCTAAATCTACGTGTGAGAGTTTTGTTGATTTGTGAGAAATGAGTGTTTGCGCCTTAATGCTACTATCCACGTTTAGGCATCCAGTTATTTCACATTATAAATATAACAATCGCAACTATAACCCTAAAGGTTATCCAAAAGCTCTTTCTTTTCTGACCCATAAGAACAATTATGTTAAGTGAATAAGCGCCCAAAGGCTGACCCTAAAGTTACCGCTTGTGAAGCTTGAACTTGAGACCTCCACTAGAGAATCTCAAGCCACACCACTATGTCACGCCTTTGCGAGGTTGTCCACAACCCTAAAGGTCATGTTGAGTATGATTTAAATTTACTTTGTAAATCGTGTTCTATGATTTATATTTATTAACGATTCATTGGCTATTATACGCGTCATTCTACACTCTTAGGTTAGCCGTACTGCCCTTTATTTCTTACACGTTCATGTCACACATCATAAGGATCACAAGACTTACGATGACGGTCATTTTGTTGTTGAAAAGAGTGTATTTGTGTAAGTGATGTGTGTTTTAAATTTACTAGCAGGATACTCGCAATGCGGCGGATAACTTGTGATTATATTTTGCGGCTAGAAAATGTTATTCGGTTACACATTTTTTTTGTAACAAACATATAAAGAATCTTTGCAGAAAGTACCCGTAAGAGTTGAGGAGTGAAAGTGAGGGTATATTGAGAGACTATTTATTCTGTAAAAAACATTTGTGTGTGAGAGATATAAAATTGTTTATGAGGATTTATATGGTGGATGCGTTACATATTTTTAATAATCATTATTAATAGTAATGATTTTTAGCGGTTACACGTTTTTTATAATTATTAGAGGTTGTTACAATGTAACAATGATAGATTAAATGGGTTGTTACAATGTTATAATGGTATTGATGACTATCAAAAGACAATATAGTTATGATCTAGACATTTTTTTAAATCACATTGCAGGTTTTTTTTTTAATATGTCTACAAAAAGGATGATGATGGATTAAATAGGTTGTTACAAGTCAATATGTTTTATAAATATTAGAGGTTGTTACAATTGAATACAAAAGACAAATCATTCCATTAGAAGAAGGGAGTTGATATTTACACATGAAAATTTGGTTCATACATATAACACATAACACATATTGTGAATAGACTTTTAAGCCCTTCTTTATATTATATGACATTTGACCTTTCATCTCAAATATTGCGCTTAAACCCATAAGTTATTTGTTCATGTTGTTACATACTTGTTTCCGACCACGCCAATTTCATCTTCATTAAAGACCTTCCCATTTAACTAATGTCGTCAACTATATTGTCACTATTTCCAACCGCGTCAATTTAACGCCCTTCCTATTAAACCATCATTTTTCTTCGGGCGCCTCAAGTTCATCGCGATGTTGGTTGATGCTTGAACTGTGTATTAGATGCTCGATACAATATATGCGATGTATAAGCTACAAGCAAGTTCACCGCGACGTCATTTTCAAGATAATTTTCCAAAGCGAAGCAACTAGCAAGTCACAATATTAGTTCCATATCTTTTGCACTGTGATAGTGTAAAAGATCATTTGGTATAAAACCCTAAAATTACGCATAAGCTAAAGCTTATGCGTAGACTTTTTACGCATAAGATTCATCTTACGCCTAAGCTTTGTCTTACGCATAAGGTAATCCTACGCCTAAGGTTTCTACGCCTAATTTTTGTTTACGCATAACTTTAGCGCTTTATCCTTACTTACGCTAGAAGCTAATCCTAACGCAGAACTCTTATTGTTACGCGTAACTTTGGTGTTTTTACGCATAAGTGGTACTTGGCTTTATTGTGATTTCTACGCCTAAGGATACTTCATCAACAACGGTTTATTCGACTACAAAGATCCATTTAACAACACAAGTTTTCAACATGTCACAACCACCATACTCTAACTATTTTCCTTACACTTATAATCAACAACAACAACAACAACTAAGTCCACAACATCAATAATTTAATCATCAACAACAAATTTATCAATAACAATTTAATCAACAACATACTCCACAACTTGGTGCAATTCCAACACAAATGGTTCAACCATCACTTAGTCTTCAAGTACAACCTTACACAAACTTCTACAATCAATATCCATCCAGGAATACTATGAAGGAACCGTCATGGTTTGGCAAGATGTGTGAAGCCTTGAGTAGCCAACAATCAATTCATGAAGTCGGCTCACTTGATAGACCTCCAACGCCATTCCCATTAATTATTATCAATGGGTGATTCGGTTCTTTAGGTTTTGTGATCTAAAGAAGTCACATGGAAAGTTTTTAAAGAAGGTCATTATGGAAGGTCCATTTCAGATGCCTATTGTCGTTATACCCGAAGATCCTAATGCTATTCCACCAAGAGATGATGTCACCAACATTGCAACTGTTGCAGACCTCACAGGTGATCAACTTCTACACTTTGAAGCCGCGAACTTGAAATGCAATACATCCTTTAGGACTACCCAATCCAATCCTTCGAAGTGTTGATGCTCAAAAGACTGCAAAAGCAATGTGGGAAAAGATTAATCTTCTTATACAAGGCACAACACTCAATCAGGAAGACATGGAATCCAAAATTTACTTGGCTTATGAACACTTTATGATTGAACCAGGAGAGACATTAGAATCTTATCATCACCGCTTTTCAGACATTATTAATGATTTGGACAAACACAACATCATCATGCCACGCATTGCTGTCAACACTAAGTTTCTAAGTAGTCTTGGTCCGGAATGGGAGAAGTATGTCATTTTTCTCCGTCAAGCTAAGAATCTTCATCAAGATACATACGGATTGTTGTACGACTATATGAAGCCTCACCAAAAAGAAGTTGATAAGGAAAGGATTCTCCATGGTCAAATTGTTTCACCATCACTTCCGGACAATCAACAACTTGCTTTGTGGGCTCAAACTAATATTCCTCCTCAACAAGCTCCTCAACCCGCTCCTAAACAAACTGCAACCATCACACCTTATGATCCGTCTCAGCAACAACATCAACAAAATCAATTGGTTCCATACAACAACTACACTGCTCAAGCTCTTTACAGTGAAGCTGATGAGGACTCAGATGCCTTCGATGAATTGCAACAAGGATTTGTTATGATTGCTAAAGCATTTGGCCGGTATACAAACAAATCCAACAATCGCATTTGTTCATCATCTAATACAAGAAATCAGGCTGTTGTGAACAATGGACGAGTTAAAGTTCAGAATCGTGGTTATGGTCGTCAGATGGGAGGTGGTCAAGGGATAAATGCTATGGGAAGGAATAACATGGGAGCTCCACAACAGCAAAGGGCTCAAGTGGTTGAACAGGGGAATGCTCAAAATGGGGTTAATGGTCTTCGTTGCTATAACTGTAATGAGAAGGGTCATCTGGCTAATGCATGTCCTAAACCGAGGACAAGAGGCAGTGCTTATTTCAAAGAGGCTTTGCTCTTGGCTCTCAAGGATGAAGCTGGTGGCACTTTTACCAACAAGGAACGAGCTTTATGGCGATGCGCATTCCGATGATGATATGGAGGACTTGCGGCTAATGCGCAGTTGATGTTGATGGCACAAATGCAAGCTCTACACATGAGTGACAAAGGCCCGGTGTATGACACGATGGCTTGTCTCGTGTACCTGAACAAATAATTATCATTAATAATCTGATATCTCCGCCATCTTCTCTATCCGACAAGGATCAAAGTGTTCAACATGAGTCTTCCACATCTCATTTCGATGATTATCAAATAGATCCCGTAGTTATATTTGATGATCAAGATAACCTTATGGTTAATATTGATAATCAAGTTGACTCCGTCATTATATTTGAGGATCTAAATAATGATCATGTTGAGAATCACATTGAACAAGATGAGCTTTGTCCGACAGAGAACCGAAGCTCTTGACCTTAATTAAAGACCAACATTCTCGTTTGGAAATTTGCACGAATTTAAAAGAGAAAAATGCAATTAACTGTGGATAATGAATGCTTAATTGACAACTCAACTTTTTCAAAACTCAAGAAAACCGTGAAAAGGTTTTGAAGCCGCTTTTGCCAAATCACACCAAAATGAAAAATCTTTGGAATGACAGATTCGTGATCTAACCGCTTCGAAGAATGCTTTGTTGTCTCAAATAGAACAAATGAAGCATGAACATAAACAACAAATTAACGCTCTTACTTTGGAAACTCAAAAGCCAAGGCTGAGTTGTTAACTTGTCAAAAACGGTTCTCTGAGTACAAAAAGCATTCAACGAAACGAATAGATGACTATCTTGAGGAAATTGTCGACTTACAAACCAGAATCAAAGAGTTTAAAATCAGTATTTATAAACATGGTGAATCAATCACAACGATTCAAAAGTTTTCTTTCAAACCAAATCCAAATGGATATGGACCGAATCTTGCCGATTATAAACCTAAGTTTTCACACAGAGCATTCAAACCAAATCCACGAAGTTTACATGCAGTAACATAGAATTGATGATTCAATTATGACCGTTGTTGAATATAATCGGATGGAGGAATTAGATCTCGATGACGAGTCGGTCAAAATGGAAAATGTCGCTTATAACAAACCATTTAACTATTCAAAAGCGTAACTTTTGTCACACAACAAGATACTTCTAACAAACCTTTGGTTATCACACCGGCCAAGTCAGTCCTCAACCAAATGGTGCACAAATTAATGGTCCTTTACCTTCACTTAGTGAAGCAAAAAACTAATGCCGAAAGTTGTCGCGTTATCAAATACTTTGACACTTTCTTATCTGACCTCAAAATTTAAGAACATGAGATTGAATTTCATTATGAAATAAAAGTTCAACATTTTCAATCGCCAATGGCGCGAGAACATAGAGATATTCTTCATAAAAGAATTTTACCCCATGTCAAAAATTTGAAAAATTGTGCACTATATTGGGAAAAGGATTTTCACAAGGAACTTGGTCTCATGAAAATAATTTTCGAGAAAACAGAAACATCGATTTCAAATACTAAACGTAAAAAGAAACTGTTGAGAAAAGATGTTGATCGACTCTTGGAAGATGTTATTTGTGCTGATATCCAGAATGCTGTGTTATTACATTCTTTGCCATATGCATCTGATCATATCTCTGCTGATTCTGTTCATATTGTTGTGAATATCGATACGTGCATCGACGAGTCTTTAAAAGTTGAAAATGAACGATTGTCAAATGAACTTTCAAATGCAAAACATCGTCTTCAATGGTGTCAAAAAGATATTCACAATCAACAACTTGCTTTTCAAAACAAAATCGCCAGATTCGTTCAACCAATGTTAATCCAAAACTTGAGCAACCGGATGATCAAAACGCGGTTCATAAGTGTCAAATCTCAAAATATGAACAAGAACTTGCAAAAGTTAAAAAGGAACATGGTGTCATATCTGATTTACTCAAACAGACTCGTGATGAAGCATCAAACGAACTTGATCATTATCTTGCACACACTAAAGAAGTCATGAATTTTGCTGGAAATCTTCGCTCTGATTTACTCAAACAGACTCGTGATGGTGCACACTATCATCAAGTTAAGGGAAATGTTAGGAAAGTATGAACAAGTTCAGCCTAGCATCATTAAGAGAATTGCACTTGTAACACTTAGCAAACATGAACCCATAATGCCTACTGACAAAACACAAGTAACTAATGTGCTTCCCTCTACTGAAACAGGACTAGTTGCCTCTTTTTCAAACGTCCGCACTTCACAGCCATGGAGCAATACAAGGAAGAATAGGAAGTTGCGACCTAAGAAAAGACAAATAAAGAATGTAGAAGAACACCGTAGGACTTTGATAAGACTCGATTGCCCCACTTTAGATATTGCGTCTAGCAAATGTAATGGAAAAAGTGTTGTAAGCGATCTTTGAACCTTTAAGTACTTTTTGATATTCAGTCGATGCTTGTGTTATTTGTCGTAAAAGTATGCATTCTGATTGTCATGATAAATGTGTTGCTAAGGCTATCTTGTCTCGTTTAAGGAATCCTAAGAATCGGAATACCTCTAGGCCCACTAATACTTCTAAGTATGTGCTTGGTAGACCGCCCTCCTTCGATTCTAAGAAACGCATTGAAGTCCCTGTAGTTCCAGTATCACCTCCAAGGAATGTAATACCACCTAGTACTTTCACTAAGACTAAAGCTAAGACTAGTTGGAGATGGCAGAAATGGTTACATAACACACTAGGATTTAAATGGATGCCTAAAATTATTGATGTGTGTATCTCTACTATAACTGCTAAAGAACCCCCTAACTCATCGGGTTCCACATCTACTTCTATTCCATCTGTGTCGTCTGTGTGTAATGCATGTGATACAGATCATCCTTTGGATTGTTGATAGCGGATGTTCCCGACACATGACATGCAACCTTAAACTGTTATCAAACTTTGTTTCAAAGTTCATTGGCACTGTCGGATTCGGGAATGATCACTTCGCAGCTATCATGGGCTACGGAGACTTCATTAATGGCAACATCGAAATTAGAGTGGTTTATTATGTGGAAGGCCTCGGTCACAATCTTTTTTCTGTTGGTCAATTTTGTGATGGAGATTTAGAAGTAGCTTTCAGGGAGAAAACTTGTTTCATTCGTGATCTACAAAGAAATGATCTTATGTCTGGCAACCGCTCATCCAGTCTCTACACTATCTCCATGCAAGACATGATTGCTTCTTCTCCCATATGTCTACTCTCAAAGGCTACATCTACAAAATCTTGGCTATGGCATCGTCATCTCTCACATCTAAACTTTTAAACCATAACCAACCTTGCTCGACACAAACTTGTTGAAGGTCTCCCGCGATTCCGGTATTCTAAAGATCACCTATGCTCAGCTTGTGAACAAGGGAAAAACACTCGTGCTCATTTTCCTTCAAAGATGGAACACAACTCTCAAAGATGTGCTTCATCTTCTTCCGCGTGGATTTGTGGCCCGATCGCCTCATGGGCGATAAATGGCAAACGCTACATCTTGGTAATTGTTGATGACTACTCAAGATGGACTTGGGTTTATTTTCTTCGAAGTAAAGACCAAGCTCTATAGATGATCATCACCTTTTCACAAAAATTCAAATTCAGCCGAACATCGTCCGACAAATTCGAACAGACAAAGGAACTAAATTTGTAAATTAGACTCTTCGGGAATATTATGAGAAAGTGGGAATTACGCATCAAACATCTATTGCCCGCACACCGTAACAAAACGGAGTTGTTGAACCGAAACCGCACGCGTTAGTGGAAGCCGCCGAACGATGTTAATTAATGCTAAACTTCCGTGATTACGTGTGGGTCTGAAGGCGTCTCAACCGCATGCTATACTCAAAACCGTTCAATGATCACAAAACGCCACAACAAAACACCATTTGAGATTCTCCACAACCGAAAACCGAATCTTAAACACTTTCATGTATTTGGATCCCTTTGTTATCCGAATAATGATCGTGATGACTTTGGAAATCTCAAAGCCAAAGTCGACATTGAGTCTTTATTGGATATTGTGAGAATTCCAAAGGTTACCGGATCTGGAATCGTCGTACAAAACAAGTTATGGAAATGATTCATGCTAATTTTGATGAACTTACGAAATGGCTTCGAGTATAACAGCTTGGAACCCGGTCACAACCGCTAAACTTCCCCAAACCCCATCATCACCGATACAAGCCCTCGCCTTACTGGCGTCAACAAATGGAAAGGCTATTTGCTCTCGTTGATGATGATATTGATGAAGCGTGCTCGTGTGTATCCGATGTTTTCACCGCCAACCTCGATAATACTCCTATACTTGATACACCGCTACAACAACTTCGTTGAAGAAGCACCACCGATTGACTCTACAACAACAGTTGAACAAACCGCTTCCAACGACGCAGAACCGGTGATGATGTTCAATGATGTAACCCCACCCGCAGATTTTGATCCAAATGCATTCTTTAACCCGTTCGCCAATGAAAGCTGCGCACTCGATGTTGCGGAATCATCTACAAGCCATTTGAATCCTCAAAATCTGCATAATGTATATCAACATCAACCTTCCACACATCGTTGGACAAAAGACCATCCCCTTGAGAATATTATTGGCAACCCGAATCAACCGGTCGTAAGCGAGACAAGCGTCTTCACACAGATGGTGAACATTGTATTTATGCACTCATGCCTTGCCAATCGAGCCTAAAACATTAAAGACACAATGACAAAGGACAACCGGATTGAATCCATGCAGAAGAACTCAACCAATTCAAACGTCTTGAAGTATGGGAACTGGTTGAAAGACCAACAAGGGTCTTCGCCATTGGTCTTAAATGGATTTGGAAAAACAAATTGGATCTTTGAAGGAAATGTCATCAAAACAAATCACGCCCGGTGGCTAAGGGTTATAGACGTGAAGAGGGTATTGACTTTGAAGAATCATTCGCCTCGCTGTTGCTCGTCTTGAGGTCGCTCGGATTTTTTCGGCATTCGCGGCTCACATGAACATCACGGTCTTCGGATGGATGTCAAAACTGCTTTCTCAATGGACAACCGAAAGAAACGGTCTATGTTAGCCGACCGAAAGATTCGTTGATCCAGTTCCCTATCATGTCTACAAAACTGAAGAAGGCTCTCTACGGTCTCAAACAAGCCCCTCGGGCGTGGTATGATAAGTTATCATCCTTTCTTATCGCTAATAATTTCGTGAAAGGTTCGGTTGACCCTACATTGTTCATACAATATCACGGGGCTCACATTTTAATCGTTCAAATTTATGTGGATGACATCATCTTTGGGTCAACACATTTAAAATACTCAAACGCTTTTTCAAAACTAATGAAAAAACATTTTGAAATGTCTATGATGGGTGAACTTACGTTCTTTCTAGGACTGCAAGTTCATCAATCACCCTGTGGTATTTTCTTGAGTCAGTCCAAATATGCCCTTGAATTGTTACACAAATTTGGAATGCAAAACTGTGACATCTACGCCACACCAATGGCTCATACCAAGAAGCTAGACACTGATTTACATGAGAAATTGGTGGACCCTACCAAATACCGTAGTATCATTGGGTCTCTCATGTATCTAACAACTAGCGGGCGATATTGTTTTTGGTATATCTTTGCTCCCGTTATCAGTCGAGACCAACTGAAACCCACCTCTTAGAGGCTAAAAGAATCCTTCGATACATCAAGGGAACCATTAACTTGGGGATCTGGTATCCAGAGGATTCTGGTTTTGAACTAATAGCTTTTTCGTGACGCCGATCACGCAGTCGCTTAGACTCTCGGAAAAGTACTTCGTGAGCACTACAATTTCTTGGTGACAAACGGTGTCATGGCAATCGAAGAAGCATGATTGTACATCGCCGTCCTCAACCGGCGAATATGTAGCCATGTCGATATGTTGTGCTCAAGTCATTGGATGAGAACACAACTCAAAGACTATGGTTACGTATTTGACAGAATCCCGATGTACTGCGACAATCGGAGTGCTATATGCGATATCGCGCAACTTCAGTTCAACATTCAAGTCAAAGCACATCGATCTTCGATATCATTTCATCAAGGACCATGTGGAACAGTACCTGTTGAATTATATTTTGTGGGTACGTAATACCAATTGGCGAGATCTTCTCACCAAAGCCTTAGCTCTGCTAGGTTTCGAGTTGGTCCACCGGATTGGTATGCGGTGTTTGACTCAAGAGGAACTGGATGAACTCTTAAAACATTCTTAAAACCAGTCAAACACCAAAATCTCTTTTGTAAATATTTTCAAAAACAAAATACAAAAATATAAAATCTGATAAAATTCAAAAATATTCTTCTATCTAATTTCTTTCAAACATCGCAAGTACAAATCTTCCGTCAACACTGTGTTCTATCAAACTTTTCACAATTTTCTCGAACAAGTGTTGAGGGGGAGAAAGTAAATATTTTTCGGTTTCATAAAACCTTGTACTTGCATGTTTCCAAAAAATATGTGGTTTCTTCTAAAATGGTGGATACGTTTCTTGTCAAGTACTCTTCTCGGACTCAAATTTTTTTCAAAATTTATTATTTCAAAAGTCGAGGGGGAGTATCGTTAAGTTTCTTGTCTTACAAGTGTTTTGTCTAACCTAAACGGAAGTAAAGGATCTTGGTTGGAACCTTTTTTAGGTTGAGGGACTGAATGTGTCAACTTGGAAAATTAATTTTAACAAAATCATTCACCTAAACCACCAAGATCAAACGGCCCAAATCAAATCTTCTAAATCTGTTCAAGCTGTTCATAATCTGTAAGTTCTAAATTGTTTTGATCAAGATTCTAAACAAGGATTTCAAAAATCTTTCAAATCCAACGGTTAAAACTCTTTAAACTGATTTTGGAAAATTGTTCACTCGAACGAATTGGGTGTTTATTCATAAAAGTTTTTGGATTGAAATGAGTTGTGTTAAAACCTTCTTAGTGTCTATTAAACTTGTTTCAATCGTGCAAAACCATCCTGAATCTTAAATTTCATTAATTTGAATTCTAGGGTTCTTGCGCTCATCTAGGGCTTTTCTATTCTGTGATATGTTATTAGGTAGTCAAGAAAGTGTTAGAATAAGTTTATATGCATGTTTTTGAACCTTTAAATTAGCCCAAAAACATCTAAACTGTAAGAATTTAAGTTTTAGGTTTTTTAGGGTTCATCTCCTATGAATCTTCTGATTCTGTGGTGGAAATGTGTTAAATCTTGTTCCATAGCACTCATATGACATCTAGGACACTCCAGAAAATTTCTTGTTTGATTTGTGTGGCTATATCTATTACGCGTAGATTAAGGGTTTAGGGTTTGAGAGTTTAAGCCTAAGTCTTTGTGTGTGTATCTGATATGTTCTTGTGCTTGTTTTGTGATCTATAAGATGTTTGGAATAAACTGTAATCATGTTTTCATGTTTATGTTTAACACGTTACGCATAAGAGGTTTACAGTGGATTACGTGTATCTTGGAAAGATATTCGTAAACAAGGCTTGTTACGCATAAACTTTACTCTTACGAGTAAACTTTACGCGTAACGTCTAGCTTATTCCTATGCGTATGCCTAAAGCCTTTGAACTTGTCTTACGCGTAAGAAACTCTTACGCATAAGCTTGGTCTTACGCTTTAGCATACTCCTACGCATAAGCTCCTTTCTTACGCATAAGGATCCTTGTTACACATAACCCTCTGTTCACTACATTTTGGCCCGTTACGCATATGTTACTTGTTAAGTTACGCATAAGCTTTCAAAAGCTAATATGTTGTGTGTTAAGTGAAAATTTGGACTTTAAAATTTCAACACGTTCACGTAACTTATCACATCAACTTCATCAATTGGTTAAATGTGACTTAGGACTTGTAACTAGCATAAACATGTTACCATCAAACAAGGAATTAGATAATAAATCAGACTAAAACAAACACATTGTGTTTTCATATGTCTGTCTTTTTGTCTAATGTCTTTCAGATCACAAAATGGTTTCAAATCAAGCAAACATCAATGCCCCAACTGAGCTCTCGATGGCAAACACATTCCTAGTCGGATCACGACAAAACAATTGGCAAGAACAATCTCCGTGTCATCTTCAACAACTTCATATGCTCAATCATCTTGCAGAATTGCTGTGGACATCCTTCTGCAACATCCATTCAATTACATGCTCACAAAGTCATCCTCAATCTCTGGCTTCTTTCTGAGGATGAGTATGATTCAATGGATGAAGAAAGAAAATTTCGTAAGACATTAAAGCAGAAAAGGATGGAATACTATGCTTCAACCTTTCCGGTTAATCGACCCGGTGGGGTAGGAGGGTCCAGCAGTAGTCCTCCATTTATGGAAGATCCATTGCAAACAACTCTTACCCCATCCGATCCGATTAATCAACCCGGTAAGGATCAGGGTGTCACTGTCTCTACAACTGTTGAAATGAAGCAACCACAACAACAACTAAAACAACCGCAAGAAGAAAAGCATGGTAAAGATGTGGAAATTTCTGACAAAGGATATTACGATCATGATAAGGATGAAAGAGTCCCTGATGATGATAATTTGGCGGCTGAAGAGGAAATGATTCTAAAAGATGCAAAAGAAGCTGCTAGAAGTGAAAGAAAAGTTTAAGAAGGAATCAGACAACTACATAGTTGACAATCCAATACACAAACTCAACAGTCTTCTGAAACACCTCTTGACACTTCCACCAAACCCAAATCATCATCTCAATCATCACCTCCATCAACATAAGAAACACCTATGTCAACAACAAAATCTATTAAGAAGGCAACTCCATCCAATGATTCGACAAATGGTTAAGGTGTTATCACCACTACAAAATAAGCTACACGGCCACCACCATCTGATCAACCAAGGGATTCAGAAACCACACCACCAATGGAGAAAACCGTTGATCACTTTACATAAACTGGTGGTGAGGATCATGACATACCCGAGCCCCAACCTCAACCTCAACCGAAATTTAGATCAAGTACATTCAAGACTCCTTGTTTTAATAATCGCATCAAATCAAAAGAAGCGTGTTGAAGTTCTCCACCTGCAGGTCGAATCTTACCTAAATTCTACACTTCATCAATCAATCAAGAACCTCGTACAAAATCGCTCATAAACAAAAGTTTGGGTTTGTCTACCAAAGTGAAAATCATCATACTTGCTTCATGGCTTTCGATGAATTTCACTAAGTTCTATGGCGCCACCGGAGATGGTTCGAGATGGATTGGCTTATCGATTGAAGGACATTGAGTTGGGTATAATTCAGACGAAGAGATGGAATTCAAAGGATCGCAAGGATGTTCGTTGATTTATCACTAGGATTGGTGAATGTTTGATTCATCTGGGATCGATCAACGGTTGGAGAGCTATGGGAGGATGACCAAACTTTCGATTTCGACTTTCCAACGCCCCTCGAAAGTAGGCGATCGTCTGTAATCATTGGGTACTCTCTTAACTCTCTTGATTGTGATTTTGTTTTATGCGGTTATATCGGCGGTGGCTTGTGCACACATAGCAGTGTACAACCCGTTCTTGTAATAAAAGGACCCTGTGGTACGCTTCAGTGCCACAATCCTTACAAAAGGAGCGAAAGCTTCTTACTTTTGAGTAAAACCTATCAAACCTTTCATTTTTCAAGGTTTTGCTCAAAAGAACAAGTACTTCCCCTTATGATTTTCAAAACCTCAACCGTTTATATCACTTGTTGAGGGGGAGTATTTGATTTACAAACTTTGTTCACAAAATGTTCTTTGTGTAATCTTCCCACAAAACTCAAAATGGTCATATTTATTCTCAACATTTCTTAAAAATAACATATTTATATGCCATTTTGAGGGGAGAAAAAATTATGTGATAAGAAATATGTTGTGTTTTGCTAATGAATCCTCGCGTGTGAAAAAACTTCAACCCATGAATTGACGGGAACTGAGCAGTCATACATTGAAAAGATTTGTCTTCCAAGACTTATCCAAGTAAATTGTACCCATTCGAGAAGCTCTTGATAGACATGAAATTAGACGGGTTTGACAACTTTGTCAAGGTTGTCCACATCTTCAAGGTAGTTATTAGAGCTAGTTGTCACCTAAAAGGTGACAATGTATCTCTTTAACTATGCAACGTAATCGTGTCTCGCAAGGAATTTTCTATCTTGAGTCGATCAATTCAAAAGTGCGCGCTCTTCTCTCATGTCTGATTTCGTTAAAACTCTTAAGCACATGTTGAGGGGGAGTATTTCTGAAAATCTAAAACTCTTGGAGTGTTCAAACATGTTTTTCATTCACAAACACTTCGAGAGATTTTCATGAAAAATGGTTTTATGGCAATGAAGTTATAAGGTGATTAATGTTAGGAATAACCGTCCTATGATCCGCCAGAGCTGGAGGGATCTACCCAAGGACACTACCAATAGTTAGAATTAGAAGTCCTTAGGTATGATTATAAAAAAGAGAAAATGAGAATTGGAGAAAGAAGGAGTTGAAGAATTAAAAAGAAAAGCAAAGAAAAGGGTGAGAAGAAATAGCCCTCCGTTATTCAACTTAGGGCGGAACAGGGTTCAATTCATATGCTACCTTGGTTGTCACTAGATGACACCGTATTGAAGACTAAAAGTCGTCATGGACCCGATGGCGCATGCACTAAACCTTCTTAGCCACTCAAGTTTCTCCCAACGAAGCTTGTTTCATTCTCCTGGGAACCCTACGTAAACTATGACTTTCTCTTAGAGATCGCCGGTATTGAAGAAGGAGACCCTCTCCCAGTCTCCGCCGGGAAAAACCAAAACGCTATTGAGTCTAGAGCCACGAGATTCATCAAAAGATCTCTTAGGAACACTTGACATTTTATCACTTGTTGTTCAACAATAAGAACTTCGATGGTACATTATCGAGTCCTACACGGATCTTAGCAATCACTGCCGAGAACATTTATGAGAGGTTCACAATTGTGATCCTCTGATTGAATGGAAACTCGCCGGTCAACATCAAATAGCCCCCGAAGTCGCCGGTAACTCCCCGTGGATTACGCCAGTGGTCTCAAACGGTCTACGTGAGGTGATGCTTCTGTACCTCGCAACACTCATCTCGAACCGTAGATGTACTTCGGACATCGTGTTATCTCACTTGTGGGACTCGGTTCGGGAGCGGCCTTTGTGAGAATTAGAGTTGTGTTTTCACACTATCTGTTAGCACTCGAGTTCGAACTTGTAAGTGCTGGAATCCGCTTATTACTAACCTTTCTTGTGTTTTCTTCTTATGGAAGCTCGAGCTGACCGATCGTGCGTATTCTTCACATGCTCATGCCAACATCATCGCTAATGGAAGTTCTCTCAAAAGGCAACACAAAAGTCTAATGATTCTACGCCAAATCAAAGAATCTACAAAGTTTAAAGACTTAAAGAACTTCATCGATCTTGAATTCCAACGTCAAATAGTGTGTGAGCATGTTGAAGAATGACATGGAGACACCGGAGCAAAGGAAGCGGACTGAGGCGGAGACTTGATGCGAACAACAACAACATACTATCACTACAATCACAAAGAACTATGATCTAAGAACAAAGATAAAGATGACGTCCAAAGCGTGCTTAAAGAAAACAATTTCTCTACACTGGGAGATTGTTCAAATCAAGGCAATTCTTCTCACAAGAAAGAAGAATGTCAGAAGACGTCAAAGCTACTATTACATCAGCACCTACAACGTTATCACTCATTTCATCACTAGCACTTGAGGGGGAGATTGTTGGAATCACTCCTAAACCTTAATTCAATGTTTGTGTAATAATAGTAGGGATTAAATGATAAGTATATGCGGTGATTTCCTTTCTAAACATAAACACAAACTGATTTCAATATATGAGACTTATTTCTAACTTGAAGGAATATGAGCTTTTGAAAGTGTTACAAACTTTTAATACAAGAAATGCATATTCTCACTTTACAACATCCTATTTATAGGCAAAGATAACTTGAAACCTGTGGGGTAAAAAGTGTGTGTCAACATGTGATAGGATACAAGATACATTTGTACATTTGCAACATTAAGAATTTGTATTTTGCAAAACATTTTGTTTGAAAATGTTGATTTGAACGCGATATCTGTTTTCCTTGTTTTCCACAAAACATTTTGTGAAAAACAAATGTGTTTTCCCTCAACTAAACGCAACCTTATTATTTCGTGAATACAAAAATAATTTTTAGAAAAAGTTTTAGAAACACATCAAATCCTAAAAGCACCGCCGTAAAAACGCCGTGTCTTAATGCTTTTGTTACATAAAAATAGCGTAAACCAAATAAAAAAAATCCGCCGCAACGCGCGGGTGCCATCCAGCTCGTTACAACTAATTTATAAAACCAAACAAGAGAAAGAGAAAGGAAATTATTATAAATTGATTAAAGTTTGGTGGAGGATGAAGAGGCGACGTGTGGCTAATATGTGATGAACCGATCCCATTGGGGCACGGCTATCTTTTTTGGAGGATTGATAGATAAATATTTTTTATAGCCTCCTTTCATGAAAACCTAGCATTATAGTTGTGTGCTCAGGAGTCAGGTTTGGGGTGTTCATCACTTCGGTTATCGGGTTATTCGGTTTGTTCGGTTAATTTTTTTTTGAGTATAACCGAGAACCGAACCGAACCGAACTTAAATTTATTAAACCGAACTGAAAACCGAACCGAATAACCGAAAACCGAACACCCATAACCGAATAACCCGAATTACATAAATTTAATTATTTAACCATTTATTTATATATATTTTTAGCCAAAAAAAAAATCAAGCTCAAAAAATGTTATACATATATAGTATAAAAGAGTTTTAATATTTTCTTTATATATAAATATATAAAAAAAAATATAAATTTATTTGAATTCGGTTTTCGGTTCGGTTTGGATTGCTAAAACCATAACCGAACTGAAAACTGAATATTTAATTCGGTTCGGTTCGGTTTTGACAACTTCGGTTCGATTACAAGTTCGGTTTGATTATTTTCGGTTTAATTTGGTTTCGATTTTCGATTTATTCGGATATTACCCTACCCATGGATACCCTAAGTCAAGTCTTGAAAATTGCTCTCTAGTTAGGCCCAAATACATGATAGCAAGTCGGCTGAATATTGGGCTTATGTTGGTCCGAATTTTGAGCACTATCACTTAAACTTTGTTGAGCTTTTAAAAATCCTTCACTGTTAATCTTCAAGTAATGAGCTAATAATCACTAAATCTTTCTTTAATCTTCCAATTATCACTTCAACCATCTCATTTACTCACTAACCAGGGACGGAGCTAGGGGGTGCCCGCGGGTGCACGTGCACCCCATGGAATTTTTTGATATAGTGTTAATTTTTGAAAAAATTATCGATTTTTTAAAAATGTATCTTAAATGCACCCGGTGCTTCAAAATGTGTTTCTAGTATTATTTAGTTTGTTTAATTACAAATAAAAAAAATAAATATAGAATTTTGTAAAAGCCCTAATACGACAAAAGCCCAAAGATAAAACAAATTTAATAAATTAAAGCACAAAAGCCCAAAGATGAAATAGGTTTATCAAAGAAACAAGTTTATTCATTATCCTAACAATTTTATAAAATCCAAAATTGGAGAGTATGAAACAGGTTCGATATATATCATTCAATTGTTTATTATATCTTTTAAAGTTTTCTTTTTGATTGGTTGTTTACAATTGATAGTATGATGATTCATTGATTTGGGATATTAGAAGTAGTATTCGACACTGTTATGGATATGCAAATTCAAGAGTTTGGAGATCGTTTTAGTGAGGGAAGCACCGATTTACTTGATTATACGGCGGCGTTGAGCCTGCATGATTCATTTTCAGAATTTAGTATATCAAAGTTACTTGATTATATGGCGGCGTTACTTGATTATATGGAAAGGTTAAGCTTCCTACAGAACTTGGAGTCTATTATCAGATCTTGCGTAACGATAAAGATTTCGCTAACTTGGATAGTATTGCCAAATTTGCTGAGAAGATGGTGGATAAGAAAAAGCATTCATATTATCCTTTAGTTTATCGGTTGTTGAAGTTGGCTTTAGTCTTGCTGCACGCTACGGTTGAAAGATGTTTTCTAAAATGAAGTTCATTAAAACCGATTTGCGTAATCGGATGGGTGATGATTATTTTAACTACGCTTTAACTTGTGCCATAGTAAAGAAGAACTTATTAATGTTAAAAATGAGGGTGTACGTAAGCGTTTATTTTGCTACGGGAGATCGTAGAATCACTAATTAGAAGGTAATATGTTCATTTATTTATAGTTTTAATGAAATCTTCGTTTTATTCCACTTTTAACTCTATTATATTATGGTTCGTGAAAAATTTGTGCACTCCAGTCATATTTGTTCTGGGCGGTCCCCGTCACACTAACTCCATTTAAAACACCTACAATATTAAATAACAATTCACATAATTTGCAATTAAAACACATATTTCGTTATCAACTTGGCTATTAAGTGAAGGTTTTCTACATTAAAAACATATATATTTGATCGAATATCATATGCTATATCACAAAACTTTTCGATTAGACCATACGGTTGTATGCCTAGAAGCATAAAAGTCGTATGCACAGTATGGTATTTTTAGATTCTTTTTGGTCATTTTCATTCTTTTGTATAAAATCAACCGTTGCTCATTGGAGGTCGTGTCACCTATCAATGGAAATGTAATTAAGTCAACCTATTAAAAATACTTTTTGGGTCTGGTTTTTAACAAAAATATAAAAAGAATTTTGTATTAGTAACAGAAGGTCAGTTTTGGTGAAGCCGTTTGCGTAAAAAAATTGTCTAGTCGAGAAAGGGGTGTTTCATAATTCACTTATACATTAGCGGGAAACATATTGGAAAGATAAATGTAAAGCACTTATCAAAAGTCAATATGTACTATAGTTGGTAAAAAGGTACAACAAGTGTCAACACTATTCCTTAAAGTACGTTTGGTAACATACTAGGAATAGAAACATTTTCTATTCCTACAAAATGTTTTGCAAAACACAAACTCTTCCATTTTCTAACTTAACAAGGAAAATTACAAAACAAATTTTAGTTGTTTTCATTTGTAACCACAACCCCCTCCCTTCTTTCAAATAGAAAATACAAACATCAACTAAACGCGTTTTCTATATTTTCAAGTATTTTGTGAAGATAAATTTCCCTTTATAAATTTTACAAAACTAGAGATAGAAAACAAAAGAAATTTTTCTCAACTAAACGCACCCTGAATATTCCAAAAAACGATTTTCAATATCTTATGATTTTCCTTGTATTATTTTAGGAGTAAATATTTATGGCCGCATTATCTAAATGCTTGTTATTCACGTTTCAACATTATATACAAGGATTCTCACGTATATTTTTATTACTCCATTCAACATAAACTAGGGCCCGCTTGGTTTAAAGTGGGGAAAAAGAAAGGGAAAAGGAAAGGGAAAGGGAATGCAAAGGAATGAGTGAGGTGAGTAATCAATCCCTTACCCCTCAATTTATTCTATAATGGTTCATTACCCATTACGCCAGAATCAATCCCTACCCCTCACTAACCAAGCACCATATTATGAGTGAGTTGGACCCTTTTGAATACCTTACCCATTCCCCACCCCCCTTAACCCCCTAACCAAGCACGCCCTAAGTTAACTAACATCATTTTCTCGATTTTCGTATTTGTTTCAAAGCTTTATTAGCCCATTATTACGATCCCAACTTCGGTTTAACAAATCAGCCCAAGACCACCTCCTCAACCCTAATTTTAGAGGATATAAATAATACTCTATCACTCACAACCCTAATTCACTTCACCTAAAACTTGCCCCATCCTTCTTTGCAGTCACATTTCGACTCTACCCTTACAAAATGCAATCACAACAGCTCTCTGTTTCTGCTAACACTCGAACAACAAACACAATCATCAAACAAACCCATCAATCTTTAAGTACATTACACGAAAACAAACCCACAGTACGAGCACGTCCTTTCAGCTTATCCACAAAAAGTTGTAAAGGTTACTGTGAGTTTGAGGAGGTATTAGAGGTAAAACAACGGATGTTTGTGAAAAAAGTTTAAAGGAAGCAATAGAGTTGTTTAAGTGTTACAAAAATTATGTTGGATATCTTATGCTAAAAGCCGGAGAAAAGGATGAGAGAGTACATGTCAAAAATTGTTTGATGAAAGGAATGGATAGCAATCACTTTCTTTTATCAAACAGTTTTTTACATATACCCTCCTATTCTCCCTTTTAGCATCAAATATGCTTAAACAACTCTTTTGCTTTATTTGAATTTTTTTCACCTGTGTCACCTCCAAATACCTCCCTAAATTCACGGTAACCTTTGCAACTTTTTTTTGTGGATTATACACAACGCATGGAGGGTGGTCGACCATGGTTACACATTCATTTTTAGCTCATAACCAGTGACGAAGCCAGAATTTTTCAGTTGGGTGGGCCAAAAAAATATCAAGAAAAAGATATATCTATAATAGAAGTTTTTCATTTTATCGGCACATGGCGCTCTTTACCATCATTAATATTATCTAAAATAGTCGGAAGTGATCCATTAAGAAGAATAATTAAAATAAGAAAAGTGAGAAGTAATTTTAATTGACATTTCAAATAAAGAATGAAAACGAAAGAGATTGTCCATTTTTATATGTGCATTTTAAATGTGTAGCTATAATTACTTTTTCCATTCTTAATATAACGTTTAATTTCTACTCATTTAATCTTTCTTTTATCTGAAATGTGTGAAGCACAAAAAATAATAGCCAGTTTAAATAATGTAAAACAAAAACAAGTACTCATAACTATATTACCTAAAAAGTAAATGCAACCTATTTAAAATAAGCAAAAACCAAGTACCAACATAACAATATGATAATGATAATTACGTAGTGGTACATAAGAGTGCACGGTGAGGCATTCAATTAACGTGCCATTCGTCCTTATGGTTCCTTTTGGCGCTGCCAAAACCTTACCACTAAACATGTCATTTGCTCGCCAATTGCACCTTCGCCATTCAAATGGCTGTGATTCGTCTTTCTTTCTTTCTTTTAGCAAGTTGTATTTTTGTTTGAATTAATGCGTTATTGGAAGAAGTAAAATGAAAAATTGGACCAATAATATGTTATTGGTGTGTTATGAGGGAGGGGTGTTTTAGTTATTGGTGTGTTATTGGGAGGAGATGATATGACGCTGATGTGGCATACCAATAACGTGTTATTAAACCTAACCTCACCTTGCACTCTAACACTTTTCATCGTTTCATGATTCATTAACCAATTGGATGTCTTCTAATTTTAACTTCATGGACCACTTTCTTAATTTACTGATTTTCTCTATCTTAGGTGGGCCAAAAGTAAAATTTTAAAGTAAATACATTACAATCTATACAAACAATTGGTATCTAATAGAAATAGTGGGTTGGCCATGGCCCATCCGAGCTCATACATGGCTCCGTCCCTGCTCATAACCCTAATTTTACCTTTTGATATTTTTAGTGTTTTTCGGTTTAAAAGGAGACCTAATGCATAAATGTATTGTAAATGTATTGTACAGTCTAGAATGTACAATACATTTATGCATTAGGTCTCCTTTTAGTCTTATTTAGTTAGCCCATCTATCATCACTCTTTGATATATATAGTTTTTTTTAGCGTTGTCCTATTTAGGTCTATGGTCTTGGGTCGGCCCAATATAGTTTCTAAAATGATTTAAACGAAAAAAAACCGATGTTCTGTATGTTTGAGTATAATTTTTTTTAGTATTGGTTTTTCTAGAAAAAGGCAAAATTTTATTGATAATAAAGTAAAAGACAAAATTATACTGAAAGGGTGTAAAATTTATTGGTTTGAGAATGAAAGTAACAATGGTCTGTTTGTAAATGAGTTTATGACTATATGTTTTAAGTGAATACACAACACTTAAAGGTTCCATTGGTTAAGCTTTTAAATAACAACTTTATGGTGTTGTTTAAGCTTTCTTTAGGTGCCGTGGTTTGTTGTTTGGAATAAAAATTGGTATGGATTTGATATAAGGGTGGAATAGGAATGACTATAAGTTAAGGTATCCTATCATAAATGTTGTTTGGTATGATAATTTAAGGGTGAGCATACAACCCGAACGGACCGGACCGGTCCGCGGTCTAGGTTATTGGGCTAATTCGGTTTTCGGTCCGGTCCGGACCAAAACCGACGAAAATGGGCTAATTTGGCCTTGTTGGGAGGACCGACCGAAGGACCGACGGTCGGGACCGGCTTCCGTCGATCTTGGTCTAAGGTTTTTGCCGAAATCGGGTCTCGGTCCTGTCTTGGCCGGTCCGGTCCGGTTTTTGGACCTTGCACACCTCTATGATAATTAGATGAAAGGTGTTTTTAAATTATGTGAGGAAAAATGGTAGGCCTGGGAATCAATTTTCATTCCACACCTTTTAGGTGATTTTTAAGTATAGCAACATATTTATTATCCTTTTTTGATTTCGATGTTAACTAACCAAATACCTATACATGGAATGAAATCCATTGATTGATTGCCATTGGCGCATACCAAACACACCCTTAAATAAAAAAGTTTCCAAACATGATATAATCATTTTTATATACACGACCTAAACAAATATGATTAAGTGCGTTTCGATGAGGTATGTATTGACATCAAGTAAGTTCTTACATGAAAATGTTTTTAATTAAGGAATAATTATACGACGCCTTAAGGGTTTAATAAAACCTTTTAATTATAAAAAAGAAATAACAAAGTACTAATAAATAGTAAGAAGACCCACTAAATATTAAAAGTAGACAAGTTAACTAAGATTTGTACAAAGCAAATATTTAGGACGGATTTCTAATTTTGAGACTCACATTTACATACCAAATAACAACTTTAAATTCAAAACCTATCAACCAAACGGGCTCTAAATTCAGTTTGGTAGCTACTTTTTGGTTTTCATTTGGTACTCATGCCGAATAACAAGTCATCTACAAAACCTTGCAAGATGCAATAGTTTTATGGCATATTTTGGGTTCCAATTTTAATTACTGTCTATCTCTATCCTCAATTTTTATGTTACTAAAACAAGGATATGTTAATTATAAGCATCAAAACTTGATTGAAAAGTATCTTTAATTTTTAAGTATATTGGTACATTTTAAACAGGTTACAAGAAGAAACTAGTTCTTAAAAATCGTCCCCATAACAAAAATCTAGAAAACAGGGGAAATATGCGTGTTTGAGTACAAGACTTCAAAGAAAACATGTATGCAGAACAAAATTTGCGTACAAGACTTCAAAGAAAACATACGCAAGAGATGACAAAGTTGCTTAATGAACCTTGTTCTATAACCAAAACCATGTCACTATCAAGCATAAATGTAATACGATGAGCAATCATTATAACAGTAGAGTCATTAAAGTGTCAGTTGAGTGTTTGTTGATTCATTCCATCAGTTGCAGTATCGACTGATGCAGTTGCTTCGTCAAGTATCAAAACCTGCTTTTTTGAGTAGCACACGCCCTAGGCACACAAGCTGCCTTTGACCCACACTCCCGTTCTCTCCATTCTCAGTAACTATTTGTGTAAAATGAAAACTAATAAGACACTGTAAAAAAGTTGAAAATGCTTAATGACCCACACTCTGGTTCTCACCATTTCTCTTGCTGACGGCAAGTAATATTGTTGTAACCAAATGCACATTCCCGCAACACGAATGAACACTATGATCACTTGCAAGCACATTGTGACATAACTGCAATGATGCCAAGAAGCTGAATGATGGCAAATGCGAATTATCCGACTTGGTAAGGAATTTGCATGTTGACTGCACCAATATTAAAAGATGCTAAGTCAAGAACAACAGCTTAAAACAAATTAACTTGGTCACATCTTATGATTACCTCACACCAATATTTTTAAGTGTTAGTTTTTTAGTCACCTAGATAATAAGTTGGTTATGTTATTACGCAATTAACCCATTAAAAATGAATAATATTTGGAATTATAATTTTCATCATATTTGAGCATGCATTATGTATAGATAATATAAGGTTTGGACAAAAGTTCTTTGCACAATTCCGAATAAAAATGACCTGTTTTGACCCGTTACCCAATGTGTTTGACCTGCTTATATTGCTACATTTAAATTCTAGAAAAATGATTATGAATAAGGATAGAAGATGTTTCCTTACTCTATTTAGTATTTGTCCACTTGGAGTAGAGTCAAAGAAAGACATGGGCGACCACTTAATAGACAATAGAATAGTAGCCACTTTATATGCAACAGTTGCAAGAATGATTAATCTTGCAAGTATGCATACTGCGCTTCCAGCTGCTAAAGCTACATAAACAGTGATTAGTGTTGAGCCTTTAAAAGGAGCTGGATCACTAGCTGATACTGGAGAAGCCCAAGCCATCCAATAATTGCTTCCAATTTGAAGTACTTGGAAGTTGCTCATGGTTGATCGAAGTAAGTAGCTCATGCCTTATAGTACAAGAATCCGTTCCAAAAAGGCAAAAACTGGTAGTTTTGAGCATTTGGATAGAAGTAAGTTGCACTTGTGTATACCAGGAAAATCACGTGTGATTTGTTATTTGAACTTTAAAACTTATATGACAAATCACTTATAATTTCGTATCGGGTAACATTCAATATCAATAAAAAACGAAATGGTATGATGGAATCAGAATGCTAACTTGAAGTGCTCCTTATGCAATGAATGTGCTGATTCACATCAACATCTTTTCTTCAAGTGTAAGTATACCGGAAAGATATAGACTCAAAATGAGTCATATGCTGCAAAAAGATGGTGGTAAAGATGATTTAAAGACAATTCTGGATCAGTTAGCTAAACAAAAAAGTAGAAAAAGTATATGGTATGTGGTACATAGGCTTGTGTTTGGCTGCTTGGTATACTGTATATGGCACGAAAAGAATTATAGATTGTTTAGAAATGAAGGTGAGCTGATTAAAATCATTAACGAGAACATAATACTTTCCACAGAAGTATGAGGAATTTGATAAAAAGATTATGTTCACAAAGTCATGAAGTTGAAGTGCAATAAAAGAGGCATTACCATTAAGCCAAAACGAACAAGATTAGCCATCATACTCATTAACTTTTGTTTATCTTCGCCCATTGTTGGCACCTGCAGTGTTGATTTTGGTTTTCAAAGTTCATATCAAATATAATATTAGGATTATGAAAACACGTCCTTGACATTTGCTGATTCTAGTAATCTTATGACTTTAATTTTGTGATATCATATGGTGACTCTAGTTATATTATATATCTAAAAGGGATCTTCATACATGGAATAAACCAATCCTACAGAAAACATTTGTCGCCCTGTTATCACGATGCTCCATGTTTGAAGTTTTGTGTGCAGTTCCCTGTATGCCTCAAAAGTGGCACAAGAAACAGTTTAGGATTCTGACAAGGATTTGGGTTACAATGCATAGTATTGTACGATGTCATCTATTTGAGTTCAAGGTTTTTTTTAGGCTGACAAGGATTTGGGTTACAATGCATAGTATTGTACAATATCATCTATTTGAGTTCAAGTTTTTTTTAGGCAGATTTACATTGTTTCTTGGCTAAATACGGGTTGACTTTGCCGTTTTGTCTATATAGTTTAATGGTGAACGGATGCCCTATTGCAAATGAAACTTGTTTGTATTATGACAATTGTTTCTAGTGCACGATCTATGTGTGCATTTAGTAATACTTACTGTATTTATATTCTGATGTTCTATGTTTAGCATGCACAAAAATGTATCATTTCGACCCATTTAGTGAGTGGTTCAATTAGGCGTGTGTTTTAGGTTAAACGGGTCACATTAGATAGATTAGCTAAAAAGGAAACGGGTCAAATTGCGGGTCCAGCCGACCCAACCTGATACTTTTTTTAATCCGTTTTTAGACATGTCCATCTTGCCGGATCTGGTTATCATGCTTGGTTGCCGTACTTTGATTATGTTGTACAGTTGTATTAATGCTGATGTTAAAGATAAGCATCTACCATTTGAGCAGCAGGCTGATAAGCATCTAAATAACATTGAACAAATCGGTCACGTGGTTACTATCTATGTTGGTACACACTGTTGAATGACATGAACTCGACCACACAAATATTTTCAAAATCATAATGATACAAATTTTTTCAAAATCATAATGATGTTTACTTTCGAGATATATGATCTCAGTAAGCTTGCAAAAGACGATCCGTCTTCTGACTTTCAGAAATTATCAAATTTGGTCGAATTATAAAGTGTTTTTTTCGATTTTGCATCTCCACCTTTTCAACATATGTTAAAAGGTGCAGATTTTCAATTGGAAAACATAGAAAAACCCTCAACTTTTTCTTCATTTGAAATTTTTAATGACTTGGCAAGCAGGTCAAGAAAAGGTAATGGCAAAATTAACTATATATATCCAACATAAGTAAATCATGTGCAAAATTAACTTTGCAGGTAATGGCCTTGCTGATTTTGCAAAGTCAATGAATATTCCATTTAGTTTCAAGATAGTTATGGTAACAGACATACTTGATTTCAAGAAAGATCTTCTCAAATTTGACGACAACGAAAAGGTTGCAAAACTTATTAGTATTGTTAATATGATTGCTGAAGGAGGTTTTGATCCATCCACCCTTTTTTACTAAATTGCTGAAGCAAGGCCTTCAATTAGTATTATTTATGCATGGGGGGCAACATTTGTGCCATCTATGCCAGCGTATAGCGGCTTTATAGTTTGTAGCGTTTGTGTTCGGGTACCCGTTGTATAGGAACATCGTTCCATCAAGTACTAGATTGGTGCAAGTGTGCCGTGCGGCTCATAAGAGATGTCTTTTTTCTTTTGTTGTATGAGAATGAAGAGATGAAGAGACACTATTTTGTTGTATGAGAATGAAGAGATGTCTTTTTTCTTTTTACGGGAGACTTGGGCATACTAAACAAAGTAATTTACCATTAATTTTTCATCTTTTGATTTTGTACGAATAAGCATGTTGAGTTCGACAGGTTTGGACTACGCCTGAGCAACAGGTCAAACCTGACCAGAACCGGCCAAACCAAGCACTTTGCCAATGTGCAAATGGGTCCAATTTGTGCATCAAAAGGATTATAACCAACCACTTTGTCAATTCAACAAGCCAACACCATGTACCAACACCTCAGCAGATTATTCCAAATACCAGTTGATTCCATGTTGGTTTTCACCTTAACATAGAGCAGGAACTACATCAATTTTAACCGCGGTTTTCATAGAAATGAAACCCAATAAATGTCGCTTTGACCAATAAGCCTCATGATATATTTTCATTATGGCAGGCTAGTGCCTCAATATAGAAGAGCATATCTATATCTATACTACATATAATGCTTGAAAGCGCTTACTTTTAATTTTAAGGCGTACAAGACAATAAAATAATATACACCACTTTAATGCACCCAATTTTTAGAATTACAACAAAGTAAGCATATTGTACAACAAAATAAAGCGTGGTGCCATTTTAAGACTAAAATTCTATCAAACAACATTAATGCTATTAAAACACCCCTTCACCAAAAATTACAACCATTTAAGACAATATGCAATAGCTGCAACCAATTTTGAGATTTACAACAAAATAAGCGCAAGTGTACAACAAAATAAGCATGATGTAATTTTTAAACTTATTTTCAAACTTACAACATTAATGTTATTAAAGTGGTCAATGTTATAAATGACTATAAATTAATGACTACTACTTACAAGAAAAGAAACATAGTGTACAACACTTTAATGCACATAATTTTGAGCGTACAAAACAAGAAGCATAATGTACAACAAAACACCACATTAATGCTATTTAATGTAGTCAATTATTTAAGTCGATAAATATAATTAATACAATTATTAACACCCCTTACATAAAAATACAAATTATCAAGCATATGTATAACCAATTAAACACAATTCATGCATTAAATGTCACTACTACGAATAATAAAGCCATTATCTGATATTCAAGCCCGAAAGGGCAGCGGGCAAATGGGCTGGCTCGAGCTTGGCGTGGACCAAGCGAACTCGAGCGAAGCGGACACGGGCTATCTGAAATTCTTGATATGTGTAAATTTATTGTTAAAAAGAACATATAAAAGCTAAAATACATTATTCATCGAAAAGTTTTATTTCAGTGTAAGCGTACCTTGGCGGGTACCTGGTATATTATAATATATCTAACACCATGTCGTAGGATGTTAAACCCCTCAAAAGAGTCCTAACATCAAAATATTACAAAGCCATTAAAATACTTTGAATAACTAGATATCAAATAAGTCAATAGCAAATAAGTTAAGCTAAATGTACGGATGGGGGATGTGGGTGGTGATAAAAACAACTTGAGCATAATAGATCTTCTTCTATGTGAAGACGTCCTTCAACGATCATCACTCACCTGCACATTTTTATATAAAGAAAATATTAGAAGTAGCACATATAAAAATAAAAGTAGATATCAAGCAACAATCGAATACAGTACTTAAATGGGTCAAAATGTTCAGCAAATAATGCAATTAAAGTGAAAGTGGAAATACAAATAGCAATAAAACGAGGCTGGGATCTGGCAAACATTGGAACAAAGAGGATAAATACGCCTCAACTTTCACTCTCTAGATATAAGCATGACAAAACCTAATGGTAACCATATTTCCAATGCAATTGCCCCTTTACCTTTGTGCAATGTTGCAAGTGGTTTATACTTGAATTATCAATAGCAGTTACATGACATCAATAATCGATGGAACTTATAAAAGCCTTATTTGACTGTAAGAAACCATAGTCCTATATAATTTGTGACACTTAAGAAACTATTGAATATTACTAGCAGATAAGTTCAATATTCAAAGCTTAAACACAAATAGATATGGAGAACATGATTTAAGTATCTTTAAAATTGCAGATTTTAATTAAAGGTCAAAATTAAAAGAGACTGATTGCTGTCTTTAGTTCTTATCTACGAGTTTTAAAAAATAATTACAAAAGAGAAAGCATGAAAACTCTTTTGCATTGTGATTGATCTCTGTTTATAGTAGGACTAATTTCATACAGATTCACAATAAAATATCATAAGTTACACGGGTTATCATCGTAAGGACCGAATTCAACGATGACAAAATAAATGTAATTAACATGAATGTGATACGAATCAAATTGGAATCGAAGGGGTAGTGCTGGATTTTATTAGAAAAGCCGGAGTTTGAGACCCGGTAACCTCCCGTACAAGAACAGTAAAACAATAATCTTCTCAATACCTAACCCTAATAGAAATCGGTACCTTATATAAGGCCGATCCTAAACCCACAGAACAATAAATAAAACATAATTAGACACTAAGAATAATTAAATGACATCCAGCCCCCTCGAATATCTACATCGCTTCTTTGTTGCGTTCTTTGTTGCGTAGATACACTTTTCTGAATCGTTCCCGGTTCGTATCAGAATGGCTATCTACAAATAATGTGAATAAACTGATAAATGTAAGAAGAGCTAGAGAGATTAAATCTACCTTAATTTCCGAGACCACCTATTCCAACAAAGATGACAAAATAATCGCCATGCCACATGCCACACACTCCTTTCATGGCCAAAATCCATGGCTTGTTGATCCTAATGTCTTCCCGCCACTTCTTTGGTTGAATTAAAGTGTTTGGGTTTGAGTAGCTAGAGAGAATGAATGCAGTGGTGAAATAAAATGTGTTTGTATTTATAGGGGTGTATTAAAGGAGGGTGATGAGAGCCAATGGGAGTGAAGTGTGCGGATCGGGAAGGAGGGCCGTTGGATTGAAATACATAGGGATGAAAAAGAGTAGTTGAGGGTTAAATTTCTTGCAGGCTTGGTGGTTGACTGCAAATAAATACTCCTGTATGTATTTATGTTTGGGTGGTCTGATGACTTACGTGATCAATATGGATTAATAAGAAGTATAATTTGCAAAATCCAATCAAACAGCATACAGATAACAAATAAGCACTAAAATGAATAAAACTTTCCACTTTTAGCAACTTTTCAACCAAATTAAACTCTCTAACACACGTCAGAGCATAACACTTGTCATTTTTAGAAACCCTTTAAACCATAAGTGAATAAAAACACAAACTTTAACAAAAACACGCACTAATTTCACACAAAAAACACACAGTTAACCTAATGAACACAATTGAACCGTAAAAAATCCAATCAAACAGCATAAAGATGATAAATAACCACTCAATTGAAGAAAACTTACAGAAATTAGGCTGATTTGAGGGTTAATTAATGGGTTTGAAAAACTAGGGCTCAGTTGACAAAATTGGGGAAAATAATATTTAGTTCGGACTTGAATAAATGAGTGATGATGATAGATACTTGTTTTGTTTTTGTGTTTGACTTATTTAAGTATATCAGTAGGTGTTCATGTGACTTACTATTAAATTTATTAAATTTTGAGTTTAAGTTTATGATTTTTACGCCATCCATGTGGTAAACCTTTTAAGGGTCAGGATTCTCTCCTGTTCTTTAAAACTTGACTGATCAAGTTAAAACAATACCAACCATTAGATCTCATCAATGGTTTATATTAAAAGCGAAATGAGAATAACTTCATTTTGTTTGATGTTACAGGAAGCAAATAAATAAAGTCAACTATAGGCACCAACTATTATATCCTTTATGATTAGTGTTGACTTTCATATATAATATTCACTTCATTCATATTGTATTCTTCATTCTTGCTAAGAATATTTGACCCAACATATATCAGTAGTAGTTGTATACTAATATAGAGCAAGTGCTTGCAAACTTATAACATCAATACTAGTGGTATACTAACATCAGTAGCATAACTAATTAAAATGGCAACCCAAAACTTGGTATTGCTTTGCACCAGGGTATAGACAATTTTGCAGCAGCAGCATATAGAAGACAAAACCTTGGACATAAACTATATATAAACAATTTTCCAGCAGCGTATAGAAGACAAAACCTTGGACATAAACATAAACCAAACAACCCATTAACTAAAATGGCAACCCAAAACTTGGTATTGCTTTGCCTCCACAACTAAACAATCACCAATGAGATCCTAGCAATCCCGATCATCACAGTGACCTGCAAAAGCAGCGGTTGCTCAACTGGAGCTACGTGACACACCATAAAACAGAACCAAAGCTTTATTCACTTGGTTTGGCCACAATGAAAGTTTGACAGCATTTGGTTATTGTTGTCCATTCCCTACAAAATCACATTGAGATTATCAGAATTCTAATCTATGAATTAAAATATGAATTTCGAGAAATTTGTTAACTTACCACGCTATTATATATGCTACTTGATGCTTAAGATAACTTAAATGAGCTATTATGATCAACTCCCTGTTAAACAAAATGACATATTATAAGAACCACTCACCTACATACATTTTAGTATATATGAAAACATTCATACGTGATCAAAACTCATAGTACCCATAGTTGCACAATAAGTATTATTATTCATTGATACTTGAGGATGACAATTTAAAAAATCCTTAAACTTGTCAAAGAGCACATCTGCAATAGAATGTAACTCATCCTTGTTGTTTTGCTGCAACATTAAAAGAATGCTTAAGAATATATTTAATCAAATGTGAGTAAATAAGTGATAGAATTAGGATATTAAATAAGTACCTGAGATGTTATGCCTTTGTCTTTGCTAGCCACTTTTTTACGTTTCGGTTGTTGTTCTACCCAACTTTTTACTCTTCTTTTCCTACCTTTTTGAGAAACTTTCTTTTTTAGACTTACATTAGCAAGTGGTTCGTTATTCTCTCTAGTATCTTTATCTTTCGATAAAGATGGACCGACTCCAACATCCTCACTGTTAAGCTTGTTGAGAGTTACGTACATGCTTTGTACTTTTTTGCATAGTTCATCAATGGATGTGCCTGCAAACTCATATGTCTCCTCATATTCAGATGCTTTTGAAGCTAACTTAACTAATTTGGAGCACAGAGATCTATACCTCTGTGTTGCACTCAAATTTGCATCTTCATAAACCACTTTTCCCTTCACATCTTGTACAATATCATTCTTGGCTTCTCTTGTCCATCTTTTTAAGATGTAATGCTCAGGAAGTATTTGTATATCCATGGCATCAAAAACTTTCAAACAGTGAGAGCATAGGATTCCAAAAGTTTCAAACTTTTTGCAGCTACAAGAGATTGTTTTTTCTAAAGGATTGCTTGTTACCATGTACTCTCCATCTTGATTGAACATGGCAACCAGGTAAGTGTGGACTTGTTGGTTTTCTAAATGGTCTTTTATTATAGCCGACAATGACCAATCAAACTCGTCCTGAAATAATTCAAATATAGAGGGGGTATAAATTTGAGCCACCTGTCGTAACAATGGCGACCTATGCATTCTAACCCTTGGTAGTTTTTTTCTAGAATCGAACTCAGCTTTCAACTCATTATAACGCTTATCTTCTACTACCCTCTCAAAATTCTTAAAGAAATGAAGAATATCCAAGTCTGATTTTAGATATACCTTTAAGTCCCCATTCAAACTTTCACTAAGTTGTGTACTCCGCATTCCTAAAGTGTACACCGACTTCATATAACATTTAGCCCATTTTTCTTTCTTTTCATAAATAGCTTTCAACCAATGATTTTCTTTGACTCCGTAATAATCAGACATTGTTTCCCACGATTCTTCAAACTTTTTCTCATTTTCATATTCATACATACATCTTTTGAAATCTTTGAGAAGACTACAATTATCCTTCATTATGTTCCCGAACATTTTTTATTGCATTCTGCATTATGTGCCAAGTACACAACCCATGGTGTACATTTGGCATAATAGCATGCAATCCATTTGCCATTGCTTGATCTTGATCAGTGAAAAGAGTAAATGGTTCCTTTTGGTTGTGAGCCTCTAAAAATGTTTTAAATAACCACTCAAAAGACTCGGTAGTTTCGTCATAGAGAAGTGAAACACCAAATATAGCTATCCCTCTGTGGTGATTAAAACCAATAAATACACCAAGAGGCCGAAATTCATTGTTTGTATTAAAAGTAGTATCAAACGTTACTACGTCACCAAAATAACTATAATCCATTATCATTCTTGCATCGGCCCAAAAAATGTTTGTTATTTGCTCTTCATTATCTAATTGAGTTGCATAATAAAATGATGGATTCTCTAAAGATTGTTGTTGAAAATACCTTAATAAAGTACCTGCTTCTCCATACTTCATTTCTCGTTGTCGTCTTTTTCGAAGATAATTCTTTTGATCTGTTAAGGTGTAGCCAACACTAGATTTTCCTCCACCGTGTCGACTCATGAGCTCATAAGATGCTTTCGCCTTGATTCCAGAATCGTCCGCCAAATCAATCTCTATTGCTTGGACATCTGATATATTTCGCTGTGATGACATCATATGCACCGTTTTCGGAGTATAAAGGATATGATTATGCTCGGGTACAAAATCATGTAACTTATATTTGTTTGTTTTTTTGTCATATTTAATCCCCATTCGTGATAGACAACCTGTCCTTGTTTCGGCTCGAGGACATTTAGTGCGAGAATCTCGCATATCTTGTTTACGAACACCTTCTTTATTGCATACGAATCTCGCCGAAGACATATGTCCATTATTTTTGTTCTTATTAATCCATTCCTTGCGAACATCAAAACCAATACGTGCACCATAGTTTATCCAAAATTGCCATGCATTTTCAAGTGTATCAAATTCCATTCCCAAACGAGGCTCCCATATAAAACTGTCATGCATTTTGATAATATGTTTTAGAAATAGGACTTAATATGGTATAAACAATGAAAATATACAAAACAAAGAAAATTAGTATAATGTACCTTGTTGTGAGATTAGATGTTTCTTTTACTTGATTATAAGAGTTATTATCCATGTCATTCATACTTGATTAAATGGTTGTGATGTAGGCTGTGAGTTGTTCATCTATTTGGGAACAAGACTTGTTCATCTACAAGGGAAAACAATGAAAAGATACTGAAAGAGAAAAGTTGGAGGCAAAAAATGGAGGGAGAAGTTGGAGGAAAAAAATGGAGGGAAAAGATAATGCATATAAGGTAAACTATTGAATAGATACAGAAATAAAAAAAGATTAGGAGCAGTAGGTTGGTGGGTTATCTTTTAATATAGACCATTGATGAGATCTAATGGTTGGTATTGTTTTAACTTGATCAGTCAAGTTTTATACTTGTGTTATGACATTAAATTATAAACCTTTTTGTTTTATAAACCTATTCCGACTATGTTATAAACCTTTTCAAGTGATATAAACATCACACATAATCAAATGCATTAAATTATGAAAAAGTTTAATATCTTAAACCTCTTCATCATTTTATAAACCTTTTCATGAACAACCATAGTGGATGCCCTTAGGGCATCCACTATGGTGATTTATAAAAGGGTTTATAAAAAGATGAGGCCCATAATATTGTTAACCATAGTGGACATCAATTTTATGCTTACATGGCATGAAAAAATCCAATATCTTAGACCTTTTCACAATTTAATGCATTGAGTTATGTCATATATTTACAAAGCTTTAACAAGTTTATCTATAGTGGAAATAGGTTTATAAATCTAAAAGGTTTATGTGTTTGTGATGTGGCATAATTATAAACCTTTGTAAAGGTTTATCATAGTGGATGCTCTTAGAGCGTAAGGTATGTTAAGGGAGGTGATACGCACACCACATTTTTTTATGCATGCATCATTATTTGTGAATCAAACTAGAGGTGTTGACGAGTCCAGGAATTAGCGAGCTACTCGAGTTCGAGCTCGTTTAGCTCGACTCGAGTTTGATAAGATTCGAGCTCTAATCGATCTCGGACATTGTTTTAGTGCTCGATTAGCTTCACGAGCCGAGTTAAAAAATTAAATATTTAGCTCGGCTCGTTCGAAAACTCGTTCAATACTGTCGAGTCGAACGAGCCTATCAAGCATAGCAGCTAAGGATAGATATTCCATATTCCAAAATGTTGGTATTGGGATTTGAACACTGGACCAACACTATGAAAACACTAACATTTACCAACTCTCTACTAGTCCTTTAGTTTAATCTATTTACATTTTAAATATATCATTTATGTAATTACACATTTTTTTTCACTAATATCCTTTTGCTTTTAGTTTACATATGAACACCGAACATGCCAATTGTATCATTTGTTTAATTCTTAGCCTAAATTTGTTTGTTTCTAACTAATATTTCATTTTTGTTTATTTTTTTTTACCTTTTCAAACACATCTCTATGTTGGATATCTTTTCATTAGTAACTTATGGAGAACTTCTCATATCTCAGCCACATTTTTTAGTGTTCGATTAATAAATGTTGTTCTTTATTATTGTTGTATTTTCTTTTTGTGAATAAAAGGACATCATGATTACCAATCGGATGAGGATCCTCTCATGTTCATTTGAACATGAGAGGTAATGTTGTGCTTGTGGTAATTGTACATTGCTATTAGTGCAAAACATTTATTTTATTTTATCTCAAGTGTACAATTACATGAAGCACAACATTACCTCTCATGTTCATATGAACATGAGAGGATCCTTATCCTTATCAATAGAATGCTTTATTGAATCGTAAAGTGAAAATGATACCAAAATTCCAATCATTCCTTTTATAACACAAGTTATACATTGATATTATTAAGACAAAACCATAATACAATCATAGATTCGAATTGAAATTCTAACTTCAATCTTCGACTTTATTTATTCAAACATGTTCCCAAATGTCGTCGCAAATGGGAATTTGATGAGTTGGAGGACGACGGTAGAATGTTTCCACATCTAATGCATAGAGCTTGATGTTTTCCATCTTTCATTATTAACTGAAAATTTTCCCATATGGTGGATAGACGAAGACGCTTTTTGTTTAGCACTTCGTAATCCATTAGAGATCAAACAAAGTATCACCATTCAAATAATATCAAAAGAATTTTTCTAGTTGTTTTTTTTAGTTCACAGTCAATAATTAAAAAAACTTATATATAAGTGAACAATAGGTTGTTGGAGACTTGTAGTAATAAATTTGGTTGTTAGAGGTTGAATTAATAAAGTTTTTTTAGTTGGTTGTTAGTTAGAGGTTGGTTTAGGATATTAATTAATAAAAGTTGATAGGATTAATGAATTTGATTTGTTAGATGAAAAAAAATCAATATTGGACCTTGAATATATAATTGTCGCGTTTTAGTGTCATTTGGTCGATTTTTCACCAATTCACCAACCCCGTATGGCGCAAAGAAAAATATCTAAACATTACACGAGTCGAAAACTCTATTAGTGTCATTTGGTGAGCATTCGAAAACCCTATTAGGATAATTTTGTCTATTTTTCACCAATTGACCAAATCCTTATGGCTCAAAGACTTAGACAATAAAGTTATGTGACCTAAAAACTCGGAAAATAATTAACCAATAAAATATGTTTGAAATAACTAATAAAAATTATTAAATTTAGTGGGTAAGATAAAAAAAAAAAAAAAATATGGTTGAATTGGTCGTCACGGTTATTTCAGTGGTTTTTGAAACGAAACCACACCGCAAAATGTGTTTTTTATATTTTCAGAAACCGCACCACAAAATGAGTTTTTCTATTTTCAAAAACTGCACCACGAAGGTCGATAAATATAGTCATTATACAACACTTTACTAGTTAGTAATATATGTACATTAATAATTTAGATTTATAAAAGATTTAATTGCATATGTTAGGATAATATCAATCTAAAGCCTTTTTATATAGAAAAAGAAAATCAAGAGTCTTGCATTGGAGAATAGGATTTGCAGCCGCAGAAACGAAACGTCAAATACCCATCAGTCCATTGGGAGATTAAAAAAATTATTCACTTTCTTTTTCATTATACTACTACACTTTTATCAATTCTAAGGGCCCGTTTGGTTGATGCCTGTGAGTGGCTGGATTTGGGATGATGCCCATTTTTTGTTGTTTGGAAAGAAATAGTGGGGCCCAGGATTGGGCATGAGTACCAAAAATGAGGCGCTGTGTGGTGGGTTTACAATATTGGTAGGCCAAATTTTTTAGTGTGTCTCTATCTCTCTCCATCCACTATTAATTTAAAATTAATATTTTAATTAAATATATTTTTAAATATATATATTAAATATTACCCTAAATCCAAATCCATATCCAAATCCAAATTCAAATCCAAATCCAAATCCAAATCGTAATCCTAAACTCATCTACAAACCAAACGGGCCCTAAGTTCATAAAAATAAAAGGCTTGTCCTTCTTCTTCTTAAAAAGACATGGCTCTGGATGCAAACGAGAATACTGAATCAAGCGCAGATGGTTCTAGTGATCCTAATGATTCGAACAATCCAGCCCAAGAGAATGCTACTGAAGCACATCAATTTACAAAGAGAAAAAGAGCTAAAACATCAAAAGTTTGGATTGGTATGATCCAGATTGATGATGGAAAAAAGGCACAATGTATTCACTGCAAAAGTTTGCTACACGACTTTTGTTTGTTGTTGAAAAATGATGTTTTGCATTTGTAATGTTTCTTTTGTTTAATACTTATTAGAAGAAGGATTACTTTTGTTTAGGGCTGAGCATCGGGCCGATCCCGACCCGGCCCGACCCGAATCCCGACAAGCCGCAAAACCAACCGACTCACGCAAGGAATAACATGATTGGCCGCTGGATCGGGGCGGATTGGGATTTGATCGGTTTTGTTTGTTGTTTTTGGTTTTCGGCCGTCCCGACCGATCCGACAAGCCCGAAAGACTAACAGAAACGAAACCGACTCAGACCCCGACAAGCCCGACTAACATGATTCGGGACTCGGAATCGGGACGGGATTCGGGATTCGGTCGGTTTTGCTCACCCCTACTTTTGTTCCTAGACTTGGACTTACTCATTGCATCAAGTAGTTGGAATTTTGGATGTTTATTTTTATATGCTAACCCTTAAAAGGTGTCAAAATGTTTGGGTTGTCGTAGTTATTTGATTGAGCAACTAGTCTTGAGTCAATATTTATCTATTGTAGAAAGTATAAAATTGTGGTCATAAACTTCAGATTTTATCTCATGACAAGCAATTTCGAACTTCTAAACGAGCTCATTCGAGCAAAAAAAGCGAGATATTAAACGAGCCTATCGGTCTCGAGCTCATAAACGAGCAACTTGAACTCTAAAATTATAAAGAAAAAAAAGATATAAATTTATACACAGATCGAGCTCGAACCAATTACATATACTCGATTACGAGTTCGAGCCTAGGTAAAAAATATTTTACGAGCTCGAGTCGAGCTCGAGCAAAGTAAAAAAATAGCGAGCCTAGCTCGATTAACTAAAAACTCGACTCGGCTCGGATCGTTAACACCCCTACATCAAACAATAATGCACAAATTGTGGTGCATGCATAAAAAAATATGGTGTGAGTATCAATTCCTTTAAGTTAAGGTTTAACATTTGTCACGTCAGCGTCACATCAGCTTTTACATTTCATCTTAACTTAACAAAAAAACATCCCTTATCATAATTTACTCAAGTTAAACTTTAACTCAAATATTTTCATATTCAACCCCTAAACTAAAACTAACACTTCATTTATTAAAAAAACATATCATTAATTCTTAAACATATTACAATACGAAATATAAAATAACTAAAAAAAATTACAACGAAAAAAAATCGAAACATTGCAAATTTAAAAACATACGAATTACAAATACTTATTCATCGTCGTCAGTCTCTTGTTATTGTTGTCGTTCAAGATGGTTCTGCCAAACATACTCCATAAGGTCTAGTCAGGGCCGGTCCTGAGTTATGTGATGCCCTGGGCGAGATGAGAGAAAAATCCCCCTATTAAATGTAAATGAATAACAAATTATTTTTATGAACTTTTTTTAATAACATAGTATTTTTCGTATATGGATTAAACAAAAAATTAATTTGTAAAAGGTAGTTCCTTAGTCCTTACTACATCTCCGATGAGAGGCAGATCAATGACTCTTTAGCATTGGAATATAGTTAGTCATTAGAGGTAGAAGTTAGTGAATATTGACAAAGGAAATGTATTTCATAGGTAAATTGCATTAGTCAGGTTAAATACAACATTGTCAAGTAATTTAAGATAACTATATTTTTATATAATGAAAGGTACAACTATTTTAATTATAAGACATAGTATAAGATAACTTTTTCTCATTCTTGTCATTATCGTTTTCTTATAATATTAAGTTAAGCTCAAAGACTCGGTGAGTAAGAATTCACGGATCATCCCTTATTATACGAATAGATAATAACCAAAAATCCAAAGAAAGAGTAGGTTCTGAGTCAAAATACGCATACATATAAAAACTATCTAATAGCATCCACAAGGTGTAGCTTTTAGAGTTAGGATTAAATAAGAAGATTACTTAAAATAAGAAGGAATAAGAAGAACTATAACCGCAAATCCGAGATGCACCGACCTAAATTAGATGCATCCCTATAATCTTAGATGCATTATAACGCACCATAGTGCGTTTTCTAGCTTTTAATCAGATGCATATACGTATATTAGATGCATTTCATGATTTCTCTTGTTTTTTGTTCCTCTGTACGTGCCGAAATCATGAAAATCAATTTGCACCATCTACACATCAAATTAACTTTCGAAACTCAATATGTTGCATCTATATGAATAGAAATGCATCTAATGCAAGTCGTTGCATCTCAAATGCGTGGTTTTGGTCACTTCTCACCACTTCTTATTTTAATATACTTCTCACTGGATCCCTACTCGTAGCTTTTAAAAAGTTTATAAAAATATAAAATAATCAATTTATAGAGTTATTGATTTTATAAACTTTTGTTGCATTATGTGTGAAACTTTTCAAGTTTATAAAATGCTCCATAACTACAAAAACATTAAATTTATAAAAATGTTCAAGATTTGATATCTTTATTTCACATAGACATGAAACATGAACTTACTATAGTTATAACAAATTATAAAAGATTTTATTTTATTTTAAACCTATTCTTAAAACTTATATTATGACTGCCCTAAGTAATACTAGTATTAGATTGAGATAAATGAAACAAATATATGCGAACTAAAGTGGCCAATAATTAATTTCTTAACTACAAAAACATTAAATTTATAAAAATGTTCAAGATTTGATATCTTTATTTCGCATAAACATGAAACATGAACTTACTATAGTTATAACAAATTATAAAAGATTTTCTTTTATTTTAAACCTATTCTTAAAACTTATATTATGACTTCCCTAAGTAATACTAGTATTAGATTGAGATAAATGAAACAAATATATGCGAACTAAAGTGGCCAATAATTAATTTCTTAATAACTGATGTAGAAATTCGTATATGGTGTTTGGGTGAGAACGGGGTGTTTTGTTTATATAGGATAGATGAAAGGTTTAAGTTGCAAGTAGTTAGTTTTCTTCAAAAAAAATAAAATAAAATCGAGAAATATCAAAAGAGAACGTTGAAAAGTCCAAAATAAAATAATCTTTTCCCTCTTTCACTTTATCTTTCTTCACCCTCAATGGTTGTAACGCTGTTCTTCTTCTTCCATGAAAATACATCAATTTTTATTCTTTCTTTCATGTACACAAATCAAAACTTATGATGCCCCCAATGTATGTGATGCCCTGGGCGGTCACCCAGCTCGCGCATGCCCAGGGCCGGGCCTGGGTCTAGTTGGAGTTGACTATGCGTTTCTCGGTCGCATATTTCTTTTGCCTTGCGACGGTGGGTATCACATCTTTCGACCCACCTTTGTTCCCTAATACGTGCTGACGGATCCACCCACATTTCGTTATAGACACGTAATGCAGATTTTTTATCTTTTAAAATCATGTTATGCACAATAATGCATGAATACATGATTCTACGTATCTTGACAATTTTCATTTGACGTGTAGGTTGTTGTAGTATACCCCAACGTCCTTGAAGCACACCAAAAGCACGTTCAACATCCTTTCGGGCACTTTCTTGTTTCCTTTTAAAATAAGTATATTTTTCGTCAGTTGTTGACGAAAAGGATTTGACGAAAAGTTGCCCACTGTGGGTAAATTCCGTCAGTCAAGTAATACCCCTGTTCATACCTAGTTCCATTAACCATATAAGTGCTCTTGCGGCAATGTCAGCAAGAATGTCGTCGAATAACGGAGAGTTATCTAAAACATTAATATCGTTATTCGCCCCCGCCATCCCAAACAATGCATGCGAAATCCATAAATCTTGATAAGCAACAACTTCAAGCATAATTTTTGGGTATTTTTTATCACCCCTACCAAAGTGCCCTTGTCAAGCCACTGGAAAATTTCTCCATTCCCAATGCATGCAATCAATGCTACCAAGAATTCCCGGAAAATCATGACACTCTTCATGTCGTTGATAAATATTTTGAATTTCGGACAATGTTGATTTTCTTAAATACTCTGGCATAAACAAATCAATAATGCATTTGTTAAAATTATCAAGTCACGCGAAGTATGCTCACCCATTTGCAAATATTCATCAAACGCATCGGGTGAGGTGTCGTACGCCAATTGGCGTATGACAGCCGTACACTTCATAAGAACACTTAAACTCATTCGACCCGTAAAATCGGGTGATTCGCTAAAGAATTTAAAATGATCTGGAATATTTTCGAAAGTATAAGATTCAATACCTTCGACTATTTGTATAAATAGTTTCAGGCTCATACGCAAACTTTCTTCTGCAAGCTCACTTTCACGATATACATGGTTATGAGTGAAGCGAGGTTGAGATTCTTCTTGTTCCAACTGTTGCTGATACTCGTACGCGGTCATCGTAAAACCAAAGTCAGTTTCGTCATCAACGTCTGATCATTGCTGAGGTAATTCGTCAATTTGATTTGGATCCATTGTGAATGAACAAGGTTTTTTTTTGTTATAGAGAGGAAGTATATAAACTTGAATTTGAATGATGGAAGTGTGAAAAAAAAATGGTGTGTTATTTGGATATTTATAGTGGTAAGAACATGGTTTTGAATTTTTTTTAACTAGCCGTTTTACACTTGGGGGTCTAAAATGATTTTTTTTAAACCCAACGGATATATAGCCGCTTGGGGGGTCAAAGTGCAATTTATTTTACCCGATCCACCTTAACGTTGCGTTAAGGGGATAACATACCCGTGTTAACGCAGCTTTAACGTCGGCGACGGTATGGTTGACACCCCTTAACGCAGCGGCGTTAAGGGTTAACGGTTACCATACCGATCGATCTTAGAGAGCATAGATACGGTCGGTGTTATCTGACGGTATTATAGCAAAAAATACCGTCATTTCAGTTAACTTATAGCTTAACCTAAAAACATCTTCCTTCATCGCTCATGTCATAAAACACTTTTGGGTCTCACGGGTTTTGAAATAAAAGACACACAAAAAAGGGAAAAAGCATAAGTTTGGCCGGTGAATTTTGTGCCAAGCCTATAAATTAGGGTCTGTTGTGGTCTCGTACCATAGTGCTACAACGCACCTCATGGCACCATATACCATGTGCTCTCAGATTGATTAATTATGGAGTGTGATTGTTTTAATTGTGGTTTATAACTATTTAGGTGACTCACTGTGGTGCTGTTGTATTTAGCGTTATATAAACTTAAACCGAATAAAGATTTCTACCTTAAAAAAGTTGACTTGACTCTTTTAGGATTGTTTGCATAACGAAAGATTTTAAAACTATATCTTTAGGTATGGTAACATTAAAAAACTGGTGTCATTCATTTTATGTCAACACGACAGCAAGAATAACAACAAACCATATTTTACTCACACTCGTAACACTAAAAACTGGAACTACTAAAACACAAAAATGCATATTAAAATTTCGCGTCCTGCAAACGACATTGCTGATAACACTGATAACGCTTGGTTGAAAATCAGTGACCTTTATACATCTCACATTTAAAGAAAGTTGGAGTAAGTTTTTGTACGTGACTTTGTAGCTAGTAAAAAAGTAATAGAGTAAAGTCCAAAATACATCCATGTGGTTTGTCCCGTGTCTCGCTTTACATCCCTAAACATTTTTTTGGCACAAAACCATCCCTCCGTTAGTAAAGTTGGCATAAATACATCCCTCTGTTAGTAAAATCAGTTAATGAGGACTAACGGTGCAAATATTTCTCCGTTATCTCCTAACGGAAGAGATAATATTTAGTCTTAAGGACTAACGGTGCACTCCACCGCCACCTCCACCCACCACCACCCAACACCACCACCCCCCCTCCCCCGCACGCCACCCGCCACCGCACCACCACCCACCTCCACCTACCACCCAGCGCCACCACCACCATCAATGCCTTCAGCCGCCACCTACCACCTCCAGCGCCCACCTCCTTTACCGCCCCACCCAGCGCCGCCCACCCCGCCCTCCACCTTGCCGCCCACGCCACCACCCCCACCTCCACCGCCGCCACCACTGCCACCACCACCCACCTCCACCGCCACCTACCACCCAACGCCACCACCACCACCTACCACCCACCACCTACACGCACCACCACCACCTGCCACCACAACCACCTCTACCCAACGCCACCGCCACCCACCTCCACTGCCACCACCACCCAACACCACCACAACCACCATTAACAACCTTGGGAGTGGAGGGTGGTGGTGGTTGTGGTAGGTGGCGGCGATAGATGTAGGTGGTGGTGGTAGTGGTGGGTGGTGGTGGTGTAGGTGGTGGTTGTAGTGGGTGGCGGCGGTGGAGGTGGGTGGTGGCGATGGATGGCGGGTGGCGGTGGTAGATGGCGGTAGTGAAGTCGTGGTTGTGGTAGGTAGGTAGCGGCGGTGGAGGTGGGTGGTGGTGGTGGTAGTGGTGGCGGTGGGTGGCGGTGGTGGAGGTGAGGGTGGTGGCGATGGAGGTGGGTGGCGGTGATGGTGGTGGTGGCGTTGGGTGGAGGTGGTTGCGGTGGCGGGTGGTGGTGGTGTGTGGAGGTGGTGGGTGGTAGGTGGTGGTGGTGGTGGCGTTGGGTGGTAGGTGGCGGTGGAGGTGGGTGGTGGTGGAAGCGGTGGCGGCAGTGGAGGTGGGGGGTGGTGGCGTTGGGTGGTGGTGGGTGAAGGTGGCGTTGATGGTGGTGATGATGTTGGGTGGTAGGTGGCGGTGGAGGTGGGTGGTGGTGGTAGTGGTGGCGGTGGGTGGCGGTGGTGGAGGTGGGTGGAGGTGGCGGTGGAGTGCACCGTTAGTCCTTAGGACTAACGATGCAGTATATTTTATTGCATCGTTAGTTCTAAGTTAGGACTAACGATGTTAATATTTTCTCTTCCGTTAGGAGATAACGGAGAAATATTTGCACCGTTAGTCCTCATTAACTAATTTTACTAACAGAGGGATGTATTTGTGCCTACTTTACTAACGGATGGATAGTTTTGTGCAAAAAAAAAAGTTTAGAGATGTAAAGCGAGATATGAGACAAACCACATGGATGTATTTTGAACTTTACTCAAAGTAATAAAACAAAATTATAGGTTTGAAAAATTCTAGTACTAGATTTTGTTATTCACTACGAGAAAATAGACATGGTTGACTATAAATAATAAGATAGATGTTTCAAACAAAAACTAAAAGCATACGTAACAATCAATCAATCATGTTTTTTCTAAAAGCATTTATAGTGAGCCGAGCTTATTAAGAGATCAAACTTTTATTTTATCTTTATTACGGCCAATAAAGATTCGCTGATTTTGGATACATGGTTTAAGAAAAATAATATACAAGATGTGTATTAATCGGAGGGAGTGGTGGGTGACCCCTCACCACAAAACCTCACTTCACTAAGTCACCCTATTTATATTATAATGGCAGTTGGAATAAGCTGATGTTGAAGATAAAAAAGGCCGATGCACTATTCAAACAACTTCGTGAAGCCGGACATAACATAATCGATGATTATGTTGTTGACCACAACGTTAGCGACGATAAACATTAAATGTTCTCTTATGTCAGTTTATGTTAGTTGTCATCTAAAAACATATTCACTTCCGATATGTTTGTTTTTGGTACCTTTTAAGTAGGTCTTTGTTTCATGTTTGTAATAAGTTGGCTATTTCGCAATTTTTGCAAGCCATTGTTATCAATAATTTTAACTATCAAACATCTTTTTACCACTATGCAAGTTATACTAACATAAGAATATCATTCATTCATGTTAAAACGATCAGGCCATGGACATACACGTTACTAAATTATAACAAATGATACACTTGAAACTAGCTCGGTCATCGGCCGGGTCATGAGACTAGTATTATAATATGTTTGTTATATGTGAACGTTTAAAGTACATATATGACACCATTTAATATGGTGTTTCACGATTTCTCAAAAGGTTAAGCGAAGTTTTTTTGTTTTCTAGCTTTTCTTTATTGTATTATATATATATTATTATGTGTGTGTTTATCATTAATAAGTGGGACCAATCTCTTTTATTATAATATATCTTATTATAAAATAATAATAAAATCTGTTATAAGTTTTCAATCATAATTGTTAAACAAACAACTCTTTAAACTATTATTTTTTTCTCTTTTTTACTTTTTTTGTCAAATCAATAAAAAATCTTAGGTGCCATTGGTAGGTGGGGTTCAGATTTAAGGAATTGAATGAAAGTGATATTTTGCTATTTGGTTTAACGTTATTGGTGTGAAAAGAGTAGATGATACCTTGGTCAAAAGGTTTTCACCATATCTACCAAGGTGGGCGACTTTTGTTCTGACACAAGGTAATCAACATACTCCATCAGTCTTAATTTAATTGTTCATATTTACGGTTTTAGATATCTCAAAAAGATTGTCCATTTTTTTTTAGTAAAAACTAAAGAATCTAAAGAGGAAATATTCTATTCATTTGGTTAAAAATTAAAATGACCTCACTTTTATTAAATTTTGTGATTTCTCTCTCATGACAATTAAATTGAGACGGAGGGAGTATTTTTTTATTTTTATTTTTGTCTTTTTCTTAAATTATTACATATTCATTTAATTTTTTTTTTGTCTTTTTCTCAAACTTTATTTTTAAATAATATATTTTAATCTGATTTATTTAAAAAATAAATACGCTTGATAGTTTTCTCTCTCATAATCTAAATTCTAATCCGAATTTGAATTCGAATCCTAAACCCATCTACGAACCAAACGGGCCCTTATTCCCTTACAATCTCACTTACAAATCAAACGGGCCCGTAGAATAGTGTCACATTAATTATTTGTGATGGTATAGTTAATACATGACATCCTCATTTAAGTACCATAGTGAGAATAAAATATCTCTTATTTATATATTGGTATTATTGCACTTGTACATCTATGCAAGAGTATTGATTAAATAAGTGTGCGACATATGTTTAATGTTTTAATTCGTAACACAAAAATTAGGAATCTGATAATGTAGGTCATGTATAATATTAAGAATGTTAAATGTCTTATTGTCTAAATATTCAATATACTCATACTTTACATACACGTCGTATGATATTAAAGCTCAAGTGATGAAAAATTGAAAAATAACGAGTTTATTTGTTTCTGTTACATTAACAAAGCTGATCACTGTTGATGAGCCCAAAAAGTAAGTTAGTCCAATGTCTGGTTTCATTATAGGGTTAAGTTTATTTATTAGAAACGTACTTTTTCTAATATACACATCTAGTAAACTAACTTGTTTTATTACGGATACAGTCATTAGAATTTTCAAATTGTGAACAATATCGGAAACTTTCTTCACATACACTTGCATCGTTAGTCCTTTATACTAACGGTCGTTAGTAAATGACTTAAAATTTCGTTTTCTTACATTTTCGCTCGTTTAAACACGTTTTCGTCCGTTTTTGCACGTTTTCGTCCGTTTTTGCACGTTTCGTCCGTTGTTACACATTTTCGTCTGTTTTTACACGTTTACGTCCGTTTTTGCACGTTTCCGTCCGTTTTTACACGTTTTCGTCTATTTCTGCACGTTTTCTTCCGTTTTCGTCCATTTTTACACGTTTTCGTCCGTTTTTATTCGTTTTACACGTTTTTGTCCATTTTTCACGTTTTCATTCGTTTTCTTACATGTTCGTCCATTTTTATACGTTTTCTATCCGTGTTTGCACGTTTTTTTTTGTTTTTACACGTGTAAAAACGGGTACAAAACTGACGAAAACGTGCAAAAGCAGACGAAAACGTGCAAAAACGGACGAAAACGTGCAAAAATGGATGATTGATAAGGATTTAAAACATACATTTTAGGGGGTCATTTAAGCCCTAAATCGACACATTTTATATCCGTTACTACTTAAAATCGTTCATTTTCACATTTTAGGTCTTTTGGAAGCAAAATGCTGGAATGAAGCATATTTGGACGAAATGGAGCGAAAACATGAAGAAAAAGGCAAAGTCAAGATCAAAGGCCATTCAGCAAAGCCTGACGGCGTCCCAACCAAAGGGCGACGCCGTCCATACATGAGAGATTTGATCAAATTACACGCGATGACTAAGAACAAATTATGATTCTACAACCTGACGGCGTCAACCCTAAACTCTGAAAGGCGTATCCCTCATTTTCCACACTAGACGCCCAAGAACCAATCTAAGAAGATGTCCTTCATGAAGACTGACAGCGTCACACATAGCAACTGACGTCGTCCCAACGATGACGTGGCCCAAACGAAACCCTAATGACGGCGACCTGACGGCGTCACTAGCAAAAGGTGACGCCGTCGCATTTGTAAATCTATATATACAATTCGATTTTTTTGTATTAGAAGAGGTAGAACTTTGGAGAACAAACTCTAATTCAGTTGTAGTTCGACTTGGACAATATTTTAGGGTTCCATACCCTACTTTACATCATAAGATAAGTTTGTTAATTCATATTATCATTATGTCTACCCCATGTTTAATTGTATGTGTGTATGCTTGCTTGTTTACTATGAGTAGCTAAATTATCTTTGTGTTTGCTTAAATCTATAAAACCTAGTTGTTAATTATTGTTAGGTTGTCTCTTGTCTTAATTGGTAGACGCTAGAGTAAGAAAAAATTGCTTCTTCTTTAATTGTTGCGAGCTTGAACGTCCTAAATAGCAAAAAAGCTTAGGAGTGCACCTAGGCCATTCGTTGTGTTTATTGCGTGAGTTGTAGATTGTTGATAGTAGAGTATTCGGGGGAGATACTTAGGTACTTGGCGATTCCGGATAGTCTAGAGGAGAGTTACGATTAATAGAACTAGGGAATTAGGCACCCCCTATGACCAAACGGAATACAATGCACCAATGAATATGAGGATGTGACAATTCAACCGATCAATAAGATATAACTAGGGAGTAAGAACATCTAAGTAAACATATTTTTAATCATCATAAGAGCACACCTACAATTAGCATCATCTATCCTTAGTTCAATTAATTAATTAGTTATTAAAAGTAGTTAAAATCGGTAGAAGTACCACCCACCACTCCTATACCCCGAGATATTTACTTTGCTTTCTAAAAACCATAAAATACCAAAAAGAATCTCCCTCAACCTTACCTTCTCGTCATACATCTCTTTCTAACATCTATATTCCCCTAGAGAACGAATCAACCCCTTGGGCTTACCGCATACTACACTACAACGATTAGGTACACTGTCTAGAGGGTTAAAAAACTTGCTCGTAGAAAAGTAAGTCTTTTCGACCCCGAACCCACGCTATCAATGATAACGTTAAAAAATAGACGAAAACGTGTAAAAACGGACGAAAACGTGTAAAAACATGAAAAAAAACGGACGTGAACGTGAAAAACGAAAAAAACGTAACGTGTAAAATGGACGAAAACGTGTAAAAACATGAAAAAACGGACGTGAACGTGAAAAACGTGTAAAAACGTGTAAAAACGGAGAAAAAACATGAAAAAGGAAAAAGAACGTGTACAAAATGAACGAAAACATGTAAAAACCGAAGAAAACATGTAGAAACGGACAAAAACGTGCAAAATGAATGGAAAAAAACGTGTAAAAACGGACAAAAATGTGCAAAAACGGATGAAAACGTGCAAAAATGTGCAAAAAACGGACAAAAACGTGCAAAAATGGACGAACGTGTATAAACAAACGTAAACGTAAGGAAACGAAATTTTAAGTTATTTACTAACGGCCGTTAACTAACGATGCAAGTGTATGTGAAGAAATTTTCCGATATTGTTCGCAATTTTAAAGTTTTAATGACTATATCGGTAATAAAACAAGTTGGTTTACTAGATGTGTATATTGGAGAAAGTACGTTTGTAATAAATAGATTAACCCTTCATTATTTGAAAATATTATGCCAAATCTTTTTGACAATTTTAGGTTCATATAATAGCAAAGAACATTTAAAAATGTACAAATATTATACATGAATTTTAAAAACTACTAATATCGTATACATATTTTTAAATTTTGTTTCAGTATCATACCTAACATATTTTTAACATACAAAGTCTATGTCATTAGCTATGTCTACATGCCACACTTAAGTTTGTTTAGTATATAGATAGATTAATTGCTCAATCCTCTACTCGTGCTATTACTGAAAGACATTTTTCATGTACTGGAAGTGTATTCTTTCTAATGTAGTGGAAGTTTGTTTCTATTTCAATGCATATACATATTGTTTGATTGGAGTATCATATTCGTCAATACTTAACAAAAATCACTTAGATACAGATTTTAACATGACATACATATTATCCAACAAACTAAAGGTGCTTATACGAACCTTTCTATAGAACTAAAACCATTTCACTATCGTGCACAAATGTGATACGATGTGCTATCATTATCACAGTAGAGTCATTAAAGTTTTGCTTGAGAGTTTGCTGAATCATTCCAACAGTTGCAGTGTCGACTGTTGCAGCTTCGTCAAGTACTAAGACTTTGGTTTTCTTGAGTAGTACACGCCCTAGACACACGCGCGAGCTGTCGTTGACCCACACTCCAGTTCTCTCCATTCTGCGCAACTATAGTGTTTCATTTGAAAAAAAAAATAAAAATGGTGAATATATCAAAAAGCTGAAAACGCTTAATGTAAAGACAATGGACAAGACCTGGCGAGTCTAGCTTCCATTCCTTGCTCCTCACTTCATCTCCAAGTTGACACTTATCGAGCGCCTAAAGTAACAGATATTGTTAAGATTTTGGGGATGTGTTTGGGATCGCTTGTTAAAAGTACTTATAAGATAATCGTGTGTTCTCATCAGAAGGACCCGATACGTGCCAATAGAACAAATAAGAGAAACAGTTTTAAGGGTGTGTGACGGTGCTTTAAGGGTTTTTGGGATTGTTAATTTTAGCGCTAAGCTGCTTATTATCTAAGCAGATAAGCAGTTTTAAGTATTCGGATAAAATTGTAACTTTTGCATTCTCTTAAGTATGTATCCTTTTAAAATACACATAGCTCTTTAAACCTGATTTTTTTTAGGACGAATTAAAACAGAAAAGTGATCCCTTTATTTTGCCACCGAGTTCCACAATTTAACCAAAAAGCAGTGAACATATTAGTATACATTCATTTTTTTTTATCAATCATAGCAACCATATCAGAATCAAAGTTTCTACTATGGATATTTAATTGAGTTTGTATTGTTAATATTTGTATAAGAATGAAAGTATGCAACTATTATCAGTATAGGCAATATGTGAGATCTGAAAAAACAGAAGCTAAGTGACGATGACCTCAGAAAGGCAACACGTGAGATCCTCAAAGAAGTTGACTTCAATACGGTGAGAATCTTGTATAATTATATGTGTTCATAATGATCGATCACCCTCTTTTTTCAGCAGTTAATTAATGATTTTTGAAATACTTTCTCTGTTATGTAAGCAACCTTACTGATATTCTCAAGCAGATTGGTAAGCACCCTCATTCCTCATTAGTAAATACTTATCAATGGTTGCTATGTTTTATTTTCTATTTGTCAATCGGGTAAAGTAAAATTAGAAAAGACTTAAAGTGAACAAGTCAAACGGGTCAAAAGTTGCCAAATTGTACTTTCAATGCAACCAGCTTTGGCCCTTCACCCGACCACCAATTTTGTTGTCTATAGTCATCAGTGTTGGGCGGCTTTACTTGGGTGTGCAGTGGTAATGCCGCTTCTTATGCACCATACATGACGTGAGCGCATAAATTATAGGGTAAATCGCCTACCTGTTGTTTGTTTTCATTATCTGACCCATCCATGGTTTCAATATCGAGATTCAAATGCTTCTGTTCTGTCTGTTGATACTTCAAAGCCAAGGGCTTATATTTCGTGCAGGGCTGTGCAGATGATCATTATCATCTCCTTCAGTTAGTAGTAAATCATGTATTGTAACCTTGTATATGTCCGAAATGAAAGGTATGATGAGGAATATTGGAGGAATAGAGAATCTTGTGTAGATGACAACTTATATATGGTTTTACGTATTACTTCCGTTAGCTATACAAGTCATGTCACTTGTGTCGTGATTGGGAGCGTTGCTTGGGGTATATATAGAGGGAGCAAGCAGAACTTTATTTGTCATAATTGGGAGCGTTTGGTTTGATGGTGGATCACCATAGGTGTGGTTTGGTATGGTTGAGATCATGAAGAGAGTCCTTTGTGAAGCCCCTCTTTTTGTTGCTTTAGAGTTTAGAGTATGCCTTACCTTCTGTTAAGGCTTTATATTTTATTTTTTCGTTATCTTTTTTTACTTTGGCAAAAATGAAAATGTATTGGAATGAAACCAACTCCAACCAATTTGAAGAGAGGCACAAATAAGAGCACCAGATAATTGGCAAACAATGAATAGACCGAATTACACTTTGGAAAAAGTTTATGACAAGAGTCACTTGATCGAGCAGAAAAATCAAGTCATGAACACTTGATTGTTGATACCACCAATTTGGTAACCATGTTTAACCAATAGGTTAACCAGTCACTTCTCGAAAAGAATAAAACTTATTACTCATTTTCATATGCACAGAAAAACACTACATAAATACCCAAATAACTCACGACACGTGTTTGTTGTTAACTCCCTAAACTATTCAAGTTGGTCTTGTTTGCTAATTTTCTAACATAGGTTATAGTTATTCAAATGTGATCCGTCTAAATAACTCAAACGAGTAAATCAGAGTCTCAAAAAACTGAGACGATTATACTGGCAACACCTTTCCCCATTCATCCTATAGATTTTTATGAGCTTGGAACTTGCAAACAAGTTAAAAGTGATCAGACTCACTTTAGACCATCTAACATGTTTTCAAGCCTTGTTCAGATTGCCACAACACGTTTATAAAACTGAACTAAACAAGCTAAAAGGAACACTCCACAAAAGGGCCGCTGTCAGCAGCCAAGATCCAAGCAGGCCTTTACCTAGTTTTAACTTAATACTACAACGGCACTACCAGGTAAGAGAATCGCATATCACCTTGCTTGCAAGAGTATAAGCAGGCCATAGGATTTTGACATATATTACTGTAAGCAAATCACGGTGTCAATCGCATAATCAAGCACATTGACAAGATCAAAAGCAACAACCATATCAGCAAGATACACATATAATATAACTAGAATCACCATATGATATCACAAAATTAAAGTCTGAAGCCTAGAATCAGCAAATGTCATGGACATGTTTTCATAATCCTAATATTACATGCCTAATAGTCCTCCATAAAGATAATAAGATGTTTTCATAATCCTAATATTACATGCCAATATAGTCCATAAATATAATATAAGTTAACTACATAAGCATAGCATAATGTTACTTTGCAGAAGTGCCTTCACAAGTCCCATCTTCAAACTGAAAAGCACACATGAAAAGAACGTTAGCAGAAGTGTGAAACGCTGAACATAAACGGAGTAAAAAAGATCAAACGCATTAAAATGTAAAAAACAACAATCAATGAACAATGTTTGGATGCATAGTTCATGAAGTGATAATTGGATTTAAAAACCCTATGGCCTGCTGATTCCTAGAGCAAAATATTGAAAATTTCACTAGCATTGATGCTCTTTTTCATCTAGCTACTTGCATTCCTAAATCCTAAGTAACAAACAATAATCACTATTAAGAAAATGAAAGAGCCATACAAATTTACATAATCCAGTTCAATCTACCGACATTGACAAAAAAAAGAAAAAAAAAAAAAAAGAAAAAGAAAAGAAGAAACACATAGACATAAAATATAAGGCCACTTATATTTTGACTTATTTGACAAATATAAACGCTTAAAAAGGATATACCACTCACAGCGATCAAGCATATCATGATCCGGGTCATCCTGAGTTTTAGAAACACTGACAGTTGTACACTTGGTCAAACAGGGAAAAACAACACCTTATTCTTCTTCTTCTTCAAGGGGACCAAAACGGTCCTGGTAACATTTAACAAGATCCTGACACCGAAAGAGTTCACGCATCTTTTCGTTAGTCTCATATTGCAAGAGCCAGTCTTCCACAAGAGCCTTCTTAGCATCAACTCCTTTAGCCTGGATCAATGATTCCTCAATGTAATCCTCTTTAAAAGCTTCAAATATTTTTCTAGCTTTTAAAATACTCTCTTCCCTGGTGCTAGGTGGGTCATTCGGTAACACATCCACATAGGGACAATCAGCCCCCCGACATTTGCCTGGAACACAAACCACACAACAAGACATAATGATGCTTTTTTCGATGCCCTAATCCCCCAAACCCTTCTTTTCTTGTGAATAAACTGATAAATGTAAGAAGAGCTAGAGAGATTAAATCTACCTTAATTTCCGAGACCACCTATTCCAACAAAGATGACAAAATAATCGCCATGCCACATGCCACGCACTCCTTTCATGGCCAAAAATCCATGGCTGCTAAGCTTTCGGTGAATTATAAACTAAATGTTAACCTAATTGAACACACGTCAGAGCATAACACTTGTCATTTTTAGAAACCCTAAAAACCATAAGTGAATAAAAACACAAACTTTAACAAAAACACGCACTAATTTCACACAAAAAACACATAGTTAACCTAATGAACACAATTGAACCGTAAAAAATCCAATCAAACAGCATAAAGATGATAAATAACCACTCAATTGAAGAAAACTTACAGAAATTAGGCTGATTTGAGGGTTAATTAATGGGTTTGAAAAACTAGGGCTCAGTTGATAAAATTGGGGAAAATACTACCTCCTTCCCATATTAATTGTCTGACTTTTCTAAGTCTTTTTTTTTAAACTTTGACCATAAATATTTCTATTTTGTAATATAATACTTGATGAAAAATACTCCGTATATGAATAGATTGAGTTTTAAATGTATTTTCATTTAGTATAATTTTCATCAAGTATTATATAACGCAAATAAAAATATTAATGATCAAAGTTGAAAAAAAAGACTCAAAAAAGTCAAAGTGGACAATTATTATGGGACGGAGAGAATAATATTTAGTTCGGACTTGAATAAATGAGTGATGATGATCGATACTTGTTTTGTTTTTGTGTTTGACTTATTTATCAGTAGGTGTTCATGTGACTTACTATTAAATTTATGACTTTTAGAGTGTAAGGTATGTTACCCTTAAGTTAAGGGATGTGATACTTACATCAAATTTTTTAATGCATGCATCATTATTTGTGCATTAAACTAGAGGTGTTGACGAGTCGAGCAATTAGCCATCTACTCGAGTTCGAGCTCGACTCGAGTTTGATAAGATTCGAGCTTGAATCGATCTCGGACATTGTTTTAGTGTTCGATTAGTTTCACGAGCCGAGCTAAAAAATTATATGTTTAGCTCGGCTCGTTCGAAAACTCGTTTAATACTGTCGAGTCGAACGAGCCTATCAAGCATAGCAGCTAAGGATAGATATTCCATATTCCAAAATGTTGGTATTGGGATTTAAACACTGGACCAGCACTATGAAAACGCTAACATTTACCAACTCTCTACAAGTCTTTTTGTTTAATCTATTTACATTTTAAATATATCATTTATGTATATACACATTTTTTTTCACTAATATCCTTTTGCTTTTAGTTTACATATGAACACCGAACATGCCAATTGTATCATTTTGTTTAATTCTTAGCCTAAATTTTTTTGTTTCTAACTAATATTTCTTTTTTTTTACCTTTTAAAACACATCTCTATGTTGGATATCTTTTCATTAGTAACTTACGGAGAACTTCTCATATCTCAGCCACATTTTTAGTGTTCGATTAATAAATGTTGTTCTTTATTATTGTTGTATTTTCTTTTTGTGAATAAAAGGACATCATGATTATCAATAGAATGCTTTCTTGAATCGTAAAGTGAAAATGATACCAAAATTCCAATCATTCATTTTATAACACAAGTTATACATTGATATTATTAAGACAAAACCATAATACAATCATAGATTCGAATTGAAATTCTAACTTCAATCTTCGACTTTATTTATTCAAACATGTTCCCAAATGTCGTTGCAAATGGGAATTTGATGAGTTGGAGGACGACGGTAGAGTGTTTCCACATCTAATGCATAGAGCTTGATGTTTCCCATATTTCATTATTAGCTGAAAATTTTCCCATATGGTGGATAGATGAAGACGCTTTTTGTTTAGCATTTCGTAATCCATTAGAGATCAAACAAAGTATCACAATTCAAATAATATCAAGAGAATTTTTCTAGTTGTTTTTTTTAGTTCATAGTCAATAGTTAAAAAAACCTTATATATAAGTGAACAATAGGTTGTTGGAGACTTGTAGTAATAAATTTGGTTGTTAGAGGTTGAGTTAATAAAGTTTTTTTAGTTGGTTGTTAGTTAGAGGTTGGTTTAGGATATTAATTAATAAAAGTTGATAGGATTAATGAATTTGATTTGTTGGATGAAAAAAAATCAATATTGGACCTTGAACATATAATTGTCGCGTTTTAGTGTCATTTGGTCGATTTTTCACCAATTCACCAACCCCGTATGGCGCAAAGAAAAATATCTAAACATTACACGAGTCGAAAACTCTTTTAGTGTCATTTGGTGAGCATTCGAAAACCCTATTAAAGTATTAAGATCATTTTGTCTATTTTTCACCAATTGACCAAATCCTTATGGCGCAAAGACTTAGACAATAAAGTTATGTGACCTAAAAACTCGGACAATAATTAACCAATAAAATATGTTTGAAATAACTAATAAAAATTATTAAATTTAGTGGGTAAGATAAAAAAAAAAAAAAAAAAAAAAGTTGAATAATCGCCATGCCACATGCCACACACTCCTTTCATGGCCAAAATCCGTGGCTGCTAAGCTTTCGGTGAATTATAAACTTAATGTTACTTGTTGATCCTAATGTCTTCCCGCCACTTCTTTGGGTGAATTAAAGTGTTTGGGTTTGAGTAGCTAGAGAGAATGAATGCAGTGGTGAAATAAAATGTGTTTGTATTTATAGGGGTGTATTAAAGGAGGGTGATGAGAGCCAATGGGAGTGAAGTGTGCGGATCGGGAAGGAGGGCCGTTGGATTGAAATACATCTTGTGGCTGGTAGAGATTTGTGTTTGTTATTGTGTGTATTTTGGTGAAGAATAGGGATGAAAAAGAGTAGTTGAGTGGTTAAATTTCTTGCAGGCTTGGTGGTTGACTGCAAGTAAATACTCCTGTATTTATGTTTGCAAGTAAATTTCTGGAAGAGGTTTACTAGTTCTTTAGTGACATATTTTAACAACTCCCAACACACTCTTAGCATCATTTATTTCATACCCTTCTAGAAGTTGTACTGCAGTAATTCCAGTGACATCAATTGGTTCAGATGAACTATCAACAGCTGTATCATGAGGGGTAGATGGAAGAACAGAAGAAGCCATCATCAGCTCATGTTTAGATTTGGATTTGGTGTAAAAAATTTAAAAAAAAAAATAGGAGAGATAAAATATGTAAATGATATAATATTATTATTTTAGAAAAATATATCAAAAATAAATAATTAAATTTATTGTTATAAAGTAAGTTGTAAATTATAATAAGAGATTCAGATTAAAAGATGGCTTAGTATTTAAAGAACAAGAGAAAATATGTCAGTAAAGAACTTGTAAACCTCCTTCTTTGGTCCGGATACTTCTATGAAAATTTTGTGGCACTGAACCCAAATAATTGGGCTCACTTTTGTATACAAAATATAATTTTTCAATGTCAAATCTAAAACACCTTACCAAACCCATTAGCCAAACACACTCTAAGTGTTATCTTAATTTAAGTATTTAAGTAGACAAACTAAAGTAAAAAAGATGGACAATAATTTTGATCGAAGTACACCATTTAGGCATGTTTAGCAAATGAATCATTAATCATTATTCATTACGAAAGTAGCACGGACTTACATACACGTGGACAGAGAGACAGAGAATTCTATGCCTTACAATTACTTTCTTCCGACAAACAATTTTTTACATATACTTTCCTCTCGTTTTCTCCAGCTTTACACATCAAATAGTTAACATACTCTCCTCCGTACCGCGCTAACACGGTTTTTGCTTCACTTTTACATCTTTCACGAACTTCTGGTGTTTCACCTCCAAATATCTGTAACACCCACAAAAATGGTTTGCAGCGGAAGAAAAAGTTTTTGGGGATGCTACTCAGTTGGATCATAACACAAGTGAAAAATAATAGTTTTTTCGTAAAATGTTTCATCAATCTGTAACACCCCCAAAAATGGTTTGCAGCGGAAGAAAAAGTTTTTGGGGATGCTACTCAGTTGGATCATAACACAAGTGAAAAATAATAGCTTTTTCGTAAAATGTTTCATTTATTGTAGTAAAACAAAGTTTACAAAAGTTGAATTGTTGCGGAAAAATGGCTCATTAACAAAATGTGGTCCCCATCATCGTAATCAGTCATCTATGACCATGTCATGCTGCCAATGCCCAAGCGCCTCCGAGTTAGCTATCGCTTTTTAATACCGAGATAAACATGCTTAAAAAGATCAACACAAAGGTTGAGTGATATTCATAGGTTTAGTAAATAGTTGAACACAAGTTAAAGATGGTAATTGCTTCGAAGACAATTACCATAAACAGATTATTATTATGCACTAAGCTCATGATACAAAACTAACTGCATACACCTAATTACTGGTGTAAGTAATAAAATTGCCCCTGGATGTAATAGCCAATTACATAGAGATAATCAAATATGGTGCGCCCCGGTTATTTCCGATAACCGAGTCGGGGTCGTCAATTCCCATAGTACTAACCACAATATTTGAGTTCACTCGCAAGTGATTAATGGTTCATGATGAAGGGGACTTTTGGTAGGCAACTTAGGCTATAATAATAATAATAATAATCATGCAAGCATGCATTTTAAGAAAAGTCTTGTGTTCTAGTTTATAGCATGTATCTCTCCCAAAGAGTTTATAAAACAGTTAAAAGAGTAAAAGTGGGGCTATGAATTCACCTTAGTGATACAGTAGGAGATGTACAACAATAGCAAGTACAATATGACAACGGCTTCAACACGAAACCTAGATATAATATGGCAAGTCTTAGATAATATATTCCGTTTACGACCATAAATGGTAATGTTTGGAAATCTGTTAGTTGTGAGCCACTTGTATCGTTTCTTCTTGTGTGGTAATGCTTGAAGTTCAAAAACAAAGTTTCTAAATATTTGAGTTATTGTAACTTATGTGGACGTTTCATAAATTAATTTGATTATCAACGTACATACAAATGTAGTTGTGAAGTATCTCTTACGTATCGGCTCTTGGAATAGATGAGGGGAGATGTATACGAAACTTTCGTATAATAGTCGGCTCGAATATTAGCTCAATTGTTTTCGATGAGTGAATAATTATAAGTCGGATTGCATTTATTTGATTTGCTAAGTTTCGAGTGAAAATATATACGCAACATATATTTATTGGTGTCATGGGTAAATAATATATATTTGGGAAAAATATAATATTTATAGATTTCGCGGATATGGTCGTCAAATAAAACATATTCATCGAACGAAGGGAGTGAGGAAAAATATATATGTTTATAAACTTATAAAAGTTTTGTATAAAAATTGTCAAGTGTTAAATTCGAGAGTTTAAGTGTAAAACATATGTTAGTTACAACTTTAATAAATTTTAAGAACATTATCAAGGGATTTGAAGTTGAGAGGCTAAAGTTGCCAAGATGTGGAAGTTGCAAAATGACTAAACAAAAATAAAACAAAACTGCCATGGGCAGGATTCGAACCGGTGACCTTTCGCCTACAAACAAGACCCCTAACCATCTGAGCTAAATGTGTTTCTTGGTTATTCTATACGTTTCGCTAATACTTAAGGTTGATTTGTTGCGCTTCATATTGCATGTAGAATTTTTCTCAGCGTCCGCTAGGTTGAGGTGCATGCATTCTTTAGTGGTTGAGCTTTATGTTTACATTCGTATGGTTTTCAAAATAAAATGTGAATAAGTGAATAAGCTCATGGATTTTAAAGTAAACGAGAACCAATTGTATCCTTAATGAGTTGTGGTTTGGTTGAATACATTTATAAAAAGGCAACCTTGTCTTGTAGAAAACTTATAAAAGTACATTTGGTTTGTAAAATGTGAAACAGGTACGTTTAGTTATACGAAACAAGAACAACGAGGCCATTGTAAGTGTTGATAAAATGAGTTTCTTAACCACACAAGTTAACAACACAAGTGGTCGTGACAACGTATCGATGTGTTATAAATGATTTTGTTAAGAAACTATATCGTCCTACGTACGGAAAAGGAGAGGAATACTTACGACACCAAGAATGGTGGTGGAGAACACGTACGGACAAGAATGAGAACCAGAGAAACCCGATATGCTTTCCAAAGTAAACACGTTTGCTTCCAAAATGAGAACCCGTTTCTTTAAGCTTATAAAACCTTTTGTAAAACCCTTCTTTTTATTCTTCATTGGTTAACAGTGAATGTGAGTGAGACAATAGTGAGAGTTTGAGTGGTGACAGCGAGGATGGCTTTGGGGATGCTCGATCAAACAGAACTACTGAAGATGAGTAAATGAGTGAGAGTAGGAGAGGTTGTTTGTGGTTTTCTTTTTGAAGGTGCATGAGAAGTTCACATGGGGTCTTGCTTATGTAGGAATATCTATGGTAAATTTTGAATCATCTTTAAAGGTCACAAGTTTGTGTCAACCCATTTAAAGATATGGATTTCACGTGACATGTAATGGTCAAAAGAGGGAGCAGAGTAGAAAGCGACCTATCTCCTTTGTTGACTAACTTTCTAAAGTGACTATTTTGAGCTGTGTTGGTAAAATTGGTTTGAAATGAATTGTGTGTTATGGTCCCTGTCGTACAGATAAAATGGAAAGTTTTGACTAGACTTTAAAGTTTGAATATGGTGTGTGTCTTATTTGGGTTTAAAAACAATATATAGCAGGTTGTGGGGGGCTGGCTTCTGAGGAAAAACAGAAAAAGAAAAGGAGATATAAGGGGTAGCGTGGGTTGGTAGGGATAGGGTAGGGTAAAGTTCATTTTTATTTTGTAAAAATGTAGTTAATATATGGTGTAGTTTATTTATTTTGTGTATAGATTTGGTATTTAGTGTATTTTGTATCCCGCAGTTTTATTGGTGTACGTATACATTTCAAACGGGAAAATATGTCACTTATATTTTCGGTCACGTTTTAATTAAACTGGTATGACTGTATGACTTTTGATCTTGTTAATTCGTTTTTATTTTTCACGTTTTCTTTTATTTAAACTGGTACGCGTGCGGACTCGTAAGACAAGAAAGTTTTCTTGTGAGACTGATTGTGTTATCAGTAATTACTATGCATAGTTAAATAAAAGGGTGAAAGCTAAAGACACGCAACGTGATTTTTCAGAACTACCGATGTACGCAACGAATTTTGAAAATTACCATTGTACGCAATATATTTTCAAATTTAGAACAATGTACGCAATATGACCGGTAACTAACAAGTTACCAGGTCACAAACTTTCAAAAATGACAGAAATGGTCCCTGTGACTTGCGTTGACTTTCACAGGTCATCCCTTGACTTTATTTTCGGTTAAAAAAGTTTCAGTAATGGTCTTTATGGTCATTAACTTCGATTTTAGTCCCGTTTTTTTCCGTTTTCATCCGTTTTGTCGAGTTTTTCCGACGTTTTGTCCGTTTTTCTTAGGTTTTAGGTTTTTTCTGTTTTCATCCGTTTTTGGCCCTTTTTCTTACATTTTTGTCCGTTTTTATCCTTTTTTCTTACGTTTTGTCTGTTTTCTTTCGTTTTTGCCTGTTTTCATCTGTTATTTTTACGTTTTGTTCGTTTTTCGTACGTTTTAATTCGTTTTTGTCCGTTTTTCTTACGTTTTTGTACTATTTCAACATGTTGAAAATTTTTTCCAAAAAGAAAAAAAATTTGGAAAAAAATTTTCAAAAAAAAAAAATTTGAATTTTTTCGCAATTTTGAAAAAATAAATAGGAAAAAAAATTAAAAAATTTGAATAAAAAAATTCAAAAAAAAAATTTGAATAAAAAAATTTTTTTTCAAAAAATTTTTTTTCAAAAAAATATTTTTCAAATATATTATTTTTAAAAAAAATCTTTAAAAAAAAATATTTGAAAATTTTGAAAATAAAAAATTTCAAATTTTTTTTTTAAGATTTAAAAAAAATATATATATTCGAAAAATATTTTTTTTTTTAAAATATTTGAAAAATATTTTTTTTATTCAAATTTTTTTTTTCGAATATATATTTTTTTTAAAAAATCTTTAAAAAAAATTTGAAATTTTTTATTTTCAAAATTTTCAAATATTTTTTTTAAAGATTTTTTAAAAAAATAATATATTTGAAAAATATTTTTTTTATTCAATTTTTTTTTTTGAAATTTTTTATTCAAATTTTTAATTTGTTTTCAAATTTTTTTTCGGAAATTTTTTTTTTCCTATTTATTTTTCAAAATTGCGAAAAAATTCCAATTTTTTTTTTTGGAAATTTTTTTTCCAATTTTTTTTTCTTTTTGGAAAAAATTTTCAACATGTTGAACGTATAGTACAAAAACGTCAGAAAAAAAACCGTACAAAATGTATAAAAGCGGACAAAAACGAATTAAAAACGTTACAAAAACGAACAAAACGTAAAACAACATATGAAACGAGGCAAAACGAAAGAAAACAGATAAAACGTAAGAAAACGGATAAAAACGGACAAAATGCAAGAAAAGGGCCAAAAAGGATGAAAACCGATAAAACGTAATAAAAACGGACAAACGTAAGAAAACTTGCAAAAACGGATGAAAGCGGAAAAACGGACTAAATCTGAAAGTTAATGACCATAAGGACCATTACTGAAACTTTTTAACCGAAAATAAAGTCAATGGATGACCTGTGAAAGTCAACGCAAGTCACAGGGACCATTTCTGTCATTTTTTAAAGTTTGTGACCTGTAACGGGGTTGTTGTTACCGGTCATATGCGTACATTGTTCTAAATTTGAAAATATATTGCGTACAATGGTAATTTTCAAAATTCGTTGCGTACATCGGTAGTTCTGAAAAATCACGTTGCGTGTCTTTAGCTTTCACCCTAAATAAAACTACTCGGATATGCATAAATTTTTAAGCAAGAAAATGAAATGTACATGCTAAATGCTCAACTTAGATCAAATAAATTTTTGATAAGCAATCTAGTTTATTGATACGAAAGTTTATGATAGTGAAATTTTACAGGTGGCTACAGTACCTACCCCTTATGGCAACCTCGTCCTCGAGGTTAAGTTTGTGTTAGTCGCTTATGTGATGACGGGTAAATTTTGAAATTTTCTAGTCTTGTTCGCAAACGGGATGTGAGTAAAAAGAATATTTCAAGAGGCACAATTTCTTTGAGATATAAAATTGGTTAAGAGGTTTGCATCCTCGAGAGAATCCTAATTCAATAAAACTGGTTTTTACACGTGGTGCAAGTAAAACAATTTCGCAAAGGTCGATGTTTTGATATTTCTTAGCGTAAAAAGTTTTGACAAGGTTTGACCAGAAGATTTTTGACTCGTTATAATAAATCTTTTTAGGAAAATGCCACTATGCATTTTATTGTCGGCACAACTGTTATTTAAAGGAAAATTCTCAAAGGTGAAAAAGTTATAGGAGAAGATGTGGTTGGGTATGTATGTTTTCATAAGTTTTAAACGTTTATGACAGAGTTTAGTTGTTAAGGTTATGCTTCTCGAATTTGAACGGTATATGTAAAAATATAGAGTCTTTAAAATTTTAAAGAGATCTTGATGTATGTAAAGAGAGTTGTTGAATTTCAGTTTTTGTGAATGAAAACTTGTCAAATAAAATTTTTAGGCGACCACATGGAGTCGGTTCCAAGGTGGAGGTTTTTCAAGAGAATTCAAAAGTCGTTTAATTTCAAATAATTTTAAATACCTTAGCTTTTGTAAATGATGAATCAGTTTTGTTTCCAAGCATTTCCCATTATAATGTGTATCTATTGTTTTCAAAACAAAGCGCTTATTTTACTCGAGAATTTAAAGAAAATATCGTTTTCCTTTAAAGTTTTTTAGGAGGGGTGAATAGTTTGTAAGAAAATTGCAGTAAAGTTCATAAAAGGGTTTGTATAACTACTTTATTGATTAAGAAGAGAATATTTCTATTAAGATAATTCGTAGTTTGTAGTGTGGTATTAAAGCAACACTTGGCAAGGTGATTGTTAAGACAGCTTACAAGGTAATAGAAAACGATTTATTTATTTTTTATAGAATAGTAGTGAAATCGCAGTTAACTTTGTGATATTTCGGTAAGACGGCAATTCAGGTTGTAAAACAATTCGTAAAATGATTTGTAAAATAGCTTATAAGAAAATAATTTATCGTTTGTCAAATAATAGAAGGTTTCGTAGTTCAATTAATATCAAGGTGGTTTATATGGTGGTAATAAAAATAGTCAGTAAAGTAAAGACGAAGAGTAACGTGGTTTAATGGTTTTTAGATCAGGCAGTGGCTAAAGCAGCTCAATAAGAGGGTAAAAATAGTTTATAAGACCGTAATATATCTTGCAGGAAAAATTTGTAATATGGTTTATAAATTGTTATCGCAATTGTTTGTTGTTTCATAAAACAGTAGTAAGGTAATGAATCGGTTCATCACATTATAAGAAAATAGTTTGCAAAATATTAGTAAGGTCATAGTTTATATAGTCGTAAACTTTTTTTAATGGCATGGTAGTAAGACTTTTGTGAAATGACCGTGAAATGATCGGTAAAATAGTTGAAAGTAGTTCGCGTTAGATAACGACGAAGTTTATTATTTCATAAGAGGGTAGTAGGACGGACCGTTGATATTTCAAAGGAATGGGTGAAAGGTTAGGGATCCGTTCCCAGAAAATTGACTTGAGTTGCAAGTTGACTCTTGGTATGTTTTTAGATCTTTTAGTCGTTCGTTTATTATTTATGTTTAGCGAGGGGTTCCCTTTGTAGATGTTGAGGTGTGTTGTTCCTAAAACGGCTAGAGATGTAATCAGGTTCATCGATTGAGTACAAGTTTTGGGGTAAAGGTGACACCATTTTTTCCCCCCGCAATGGATGACGAGATGACTTCGATCTCAACGCCTAAGATAATGATAATAGAATGGGATGAAGGAGACATGGGTTGCAATGATCCAAGATAGAGGTAATAGAGGTTTAATGATTTCGTAATGAAGACGATAAGGCGATGGGATGGGAAATAGAAGACATGGTATTGTAGCGGCCCAAAAATATAATCTAAACATAGAGTAATGTCATGCGGTAATTAAAATTTTATTTAGTCGCGCATAATCCGCTAAGAAAATCTAAATGGTAAATACAATCGTTAACTCGCAACATTTCACTGGTTATGTATTATCTGATAAGCAAATCTCATACATAACGTAGGCAAGGAGGGCGTGAAGTGGTAGCGTAGAGTGGTTCATTTCAACATGGATCATTGTGGTGTCCTTGCGCGAAGTGGTAGTGTGTGCATCATCGCCGGGCAAATCTCCATGCACGTTGTTAGTAAGATGTAGACGCGGAGGCGTAAGGTAGTGGTGTAAAATGGTCAGTTTAGAGAGTGTAGTAATGAGAAAGGCGTTCCACTTAGGAGAAAAAGTACCGTAGGGAGAAAATGTTGTGAAGTCAGTGTGTGATGTGTAGGAGTAAACCTTTATAATTCTTATGATGAAAATTTTAATCTTTTTAGAAGTCAATTAGGAGGTCAACTGGACATACTACTATTATAACTACTTTCAGTATTGCAACATTCACTGAAGCGGACATAGGTGATCAGGCTATGTCTCTCTGTCCCCTGGTTGAATATAGGTGATCAAGCTATATTCACCCGAAGTTCAATGAATCTTGCAATGCTTAGCTTAGTTATACTAGTAACATATCCTAATGCCTTTAAAGTTTATTATGAAATGTTGAACAATTATTTAATTTATGTGAGAAGTAAGCAGTGATACGTAAACATACGTATAAGTAAGGCAATCCTAGCTAATAGTGAGACTAAGTTGACAGTAATAAAACACATGTCTATTCAAAGATGACTTCAACGAGTCATAAGTGAGGCATTCAAATTGGCAAAAGCATGTTGGTCATAGGTTCAGTTTTTGTAAAAGTGGTTATAGTCTAGGTTTTGAAAATACCCAGTTCTCTATAACCAAGACTCTGATACCAATCTGTAACACCCCCAAAAATGGTTTGCAGCAGAAGAAAAAGTTTTTGTGGATGCTACTCAGTTGGATCATAACACAAGTGAAAAATAATAGCTTTTTCGTAAAATGTTTCATTTATTGTAGTAAAACAAAGTTTACAAAAGTTGAATTGTTGCGGAAAAATGGCTCATTAACAAAATGTGGTCACCATTCGTAAATCAGAGTCATCTATGACCATGCCATGCCAATGCCCAAGCGCCTACAGAGTTAGCTATCGCCTTTAATATTACTAATGGGTACCTCTTTAATAAAACGAGATGGGCGCCAGCCCGCGCTCTGCGGCGAGCATTGTTTCATGATGTTGATTATTACGCGTTATTTTTTTTTAGTAGAAAGTAGAATGTTTTTTGTGTTTTGTATTTTGCATGGCCGTTAGTATTAACTATTATTAACTAAAACTTATAGCAACCTTTTTTGATTAATATAGTGAGCATTTTCTTAATGGATTAAGCTATGTAAACCAGATAATAACAAGACAAACAAATAAACCAGATAAATAAACAAACTAACAATATTCCGACAAATCACAATTTCCAAAACAACCAAAAACCTATCCTCCTGCGACCTAGACTCAGAACAGAAAAAATAACTAAAAGGAACTAAAACTCACACCCAGAGTTAACCTAGCCCTAGTCAGCAAACTGTGATTGGCCAGAGCAGGTATTCACACCACTCTATGGTGGTGGATCAAAATGTTAGCCAACCCGTTTACGCTCACTAGACTCAAGACTAGTTAACCCTAAAGGAAGAGAATGACTTACAGAGCTAAAACCACAAGCAGCGGAAGACAGTCACAAATTATGACCAAAAAAGAACCCAGAAACCACAAACCACAAGATCTTACAATAAACCCCCAAATTCCAAATTAGGGTTTCAAAGAAATTGACCAAGAAACCACCAATTAACCGTCAATTCTTCAATAACTAGAAACCAAAACCTCTTAATTGCACGAGAATAAAAACCCCCCAAATTCCAGGGTTTCATGATGAAACCCTATAATTTCAATCAATATCACAAGACAACGATTCGACTCAAGAATCAAAAGATTCAAGAACCCAATCAAGAACTCAATCAATCAGAACCCCAATCAAGAACTCAATCAATCAGAACCTGGCTCTGAAACCATGTAAATCAAAACAACAAAAAACAACTTCTTATCACCCAACCAACCACCCCTTGGTGATCTTTACTTTTATTAAAACAATATACACAGTTGACTTGTCCCCAACACGGATGCAATCCTTACAATACAAAAATAAAGATGACAGTCCCTCTAATAGGTGTTGTCTACAGGAACTCACACACTAACCCAATAACCCAACATAAACCCAGAAACTGAATCAAGACTACAACCAAGATCACGCATATCTTGATATAAACAACAAACCAGACTTAAAACTAGAAACCCAGAAAACCAATATCAACTCAGATGAATCAGAGAGAGAAATCTTTAGTGTGTGTAGAAAGTTATGAAACCCTAGACCCGATCTCCAGCTTTTATAGTCCAAATTTCCATAGAGACCCCTGAGGAATATAAACTTTACAAACACAACCAAAAGTTAAAGTTAGGCATAATATATTTACATAATAAACCCTGAAGGTTCATAAGTATGACAAAAGCAATGTTACTTTTAACAACACACATTTTACACAATGGAAACACACAGACAAGAACAGAGAATAACAAATTATGTTATTATTCTTGATGAAATGAAATGAGGAATACAATTGTAGTTTCATACAAGAGAAATCGACTTCTAATAGAGAAGAAATAAATTAGCTACTTAGACTTTACAAAGTTACAATTCTAGTCCTTCTACTTCTGAACATGTACCATTATCACCCTAAACCTTTCTTAATTTTAAACTCCCCCTCAAGTTGTGAGTGGGTAGCAGCTGACACTCCTAACTTGGACAAGAGCTTATGATATTGGTCTGTCGGAAGAACTTTGGTGAAAACATATGCCGCATGTGCTTTTTTGGAAACATGGGAAGGTTTAACAATGCATGACTTGACTTGATACCTTACATAATGGCAATCCACTTCAATGTGTTTACACTCTGTTCCCAAGATTTTGAAATGAAAGAAAAGAAGAGAATAGTTAAAAATGGGCTGAAAGAAGAGGAGATGAATGAAATTAATTTTTTTATAGCATGTTCACGAGTTATGAGAGAATATAAAAGATAACAAATGATTTTACAATTATACCCTTAGTAATATATAAAAGTTATGTTTTTTAATAGGTCATTTAAGTAATTTTGTTTATTTAGAGCTTCCTAATATAACTTCTCTCAAAATCATCCCAGTTTTGGTAAAAAAGTTTTGGACAGAAGTTTAGCCAAAATTACTCTCATTTTCTTTTCTCTTTTGTCCTAAAAAAACTCACGAACACGGATTTATTTTATTTTCTGCCCACTTCTTTTCTCTTCTTTCAAAAATAAAACTCGGGAATGCAACGTTAGTTCTTGCATGAAACGCACGATTGGCAGCTATATAAATTGCAACTTAATTGTCACACTGTAAATAAACAACCCAAATCTTTGATCCCCAAATCTTTCAGAAGGGTAACTAGCCAAGTGACCTCACAACAAGTTAGAGACATTGCTCTGTACTCAGCCTCTGCAGATGATCTAGACAACAGATAGGTCGGCCCTACATAATGGTCGGCCCTACATAATGACGAGCAAACACTTTTTTTAAAATGCATGTGTATTAAAATTTCAAATTACCTATGCATAAAGGGTCAGCACGCCTTTTGTGATCAACGCGTAGAGTCTGGCGAGTGTCTATTAACCAAAAAATGTGAGCACCATTTGAAAAACAACATTTGAAAACTAATTTAAAAGAACTCATACCTTTAATCTCATATACAGAAGGTAATCTTTTGTTCCTGATCAACGGTCTCTTATGTTCATTGGGAGTTCCTGCATAACGAATAAGCAAAAAAAAAGTCAGATAATCTTTTGTAATCCGGTGACTTTTAATTGAAACTACTCATAACTACCTTGATTAATTCTAGATACGCACCTTGGTTTTTGCTAAGAACAACCGAACATGAATCAATCATGAACGGCACAGGAAAACCCCAAAACTGAAACCCTGACTCTTGCATTTCCATGATCTGATTTGATTGTGTGTGTCTGTGTGTGTGAGAGAGTTCTGGAATGAAGATGAATGTGGAAGCTTTAGGAGTATTATTATTACATAAACGGGCCAAGATAAGCGGGCTTTGGTAACCCAAAAAAATGGCCGGGAATGGTTTTGGCGAGAAAAACGCATGAGGTGTTACTATTTTATCTTTAGGCCTTTTGGTAGTGGGTCGTTAATAGTGTGATATCTTGTTTGGAAATGTATTTAAAGGTTGTTTCTTAAGGAGAACAAATGACATAAACCAAACCATTCTTTGATAAACCATACACAACGGGAACAAAATCATGTTATTATCAATATTCATTTAAAGAAAGCAGAAGCAAAGCTTTTAAGTATTCAACCAACAATCTTGCAAGCAATAAATGAACACTGGTTTTAGTAAAAAACAAATTTGACCGAGAACCCGTTAGTTTTGAAACTGAAAACCCTCGAGCAACAACAAAGTTACAGATTAACACAGTTTGAAGCTACTTATTCAAATTAACATATTTTATTTAGATTATTAGATATGTTGTTTAAATGACAGAACATATGACCATAGTATACGTTACAAAAAAAAGCAGGAACCATATGTAAGCAAGAGTTACAAAGGGATAAACCATTACACATAATGAAACAGTAAGTTCTCGAGTGAGCAGCACCTGGAGTTAGCACAACGCTGTGTATGCCTTCAGCCGAAAGACGGGTTCGCCTAATAGCTGCAAATAACTATAATAGGAAATAAATTAAAATAAGTAAAATAAAAATAAGAATTAAATATATGCACGACCGTCTATAATATAAACCCCAAAATGCATCAGTTACTGTAACTTAGCATAGTAAGCACTCAGACACTTACGTTGCGTGCGAATACCATCTTCATTGGACAAATTGTTACGCACACGTTTATCCGATGGAGGCTCAACAACTAAAGAAAGGAACTACAACATATAAGCAACATTTAATATAATTTATGATACAAACGGATCGACCATTATGCCTAAATAGCCACTTACTTACATGGCTTTACCAACTATAATTTAGATGGCTTTACATACTGTTTTCAGAAAACAATCACTTACCGTAAACTATTTTCAGTAAATTTGCTGTGAATGCTAAAAAAATAGTTAACTGATATTAAACACTGTGATGGTTCAACTTATTTGAATAAATGCTACAAACGGCAGCTGGGGTCAACTACTGATATACCTAAAATGACCCTATAATGAAGACGTAAGGTTACCTAGAACGCCTTTTGTCGGTTGGCACCGCACTCTGGTCATCAACCTTGGACTGTTATAACATAGTAAAGAAGAATATCCATTCCAGAAAGGGTTACAAGCTAGGTTGGAATTCTGAGGTAGATATGTGTATCGTTTTGTCATTAGAAAATTTGAATTACAAACACCATGTTCATAAACTTATGCCTAGCAGTCTATAAATAATGTCTTTTTACGCTTTATTGCTATCCAAAACACGTATTATAGGTTACGATGATTTACCTTAAAGTTATTACATGACAAAAATTCAATGTTATTAAGCCACCTCATTACCTGCTTGTATCTCTATATCGAACATGATATACGTCTAGGTCATCTAATACCTCAGTTTAGGTGCCAAGCGATTATCTTGCCTTCTCATGCTTAAGGCGCAGAACTTCACTCAGTTTAGGTCCCACACACATCACATGCTTATAGGTTACAAAGATTTACCTTAAAGTTATTAACCTTTGCTCCCTGCTTGTCCCTGTTTTATTAAAATTAACACGGGGTAGTATGTTTATTAGGAAATACCTGAGAATTGGTTAAACTCCATTTCATAGCCCACACAGACAGCAACACAATGACTCCTGTAATGACTCAAACGGGTGGAGAGTAATTATCGTTCGCTTATGAATTCGTGAACCTGTATGTGACAATACATTGTTTGTAAAAGCAACACAGATACATGCACCAAAGACACATTATAGTATATAAAACATATGCAAAAAGCTACCAGCATACAAGAGGTTCAGGGAAACGATCAAATAAAGAGACTACACTCATGCAAATGTATGTGAATCATAAACTTTCAGAATGTGAATGTTGCGGTTCCTCTTCCTCCGAATGCTCTTGATCCATGTCAAAACATATGTATCGTGAACGTTGCAGTTTTCCTTCCTCCCAATGCTCTTGGTCCACATCAATGTATGATTTTGATGTCCTGCTCTTTTATTCTCAGGGTTTCACCTTCTCTATCAACGTATAAAAACAACAACAAAGCAGATGTCACGTACCACATCATTGACCATAATAACATCAATAGATTCAACACAACAACAATTAAAAAAATTCATTTGTATACACCCTACACAAATACATCATCTATTCAGTCAAAAATTACTAAGTCACAATCTCAAAGTTTCTGATTCACATAAACATAAAACAGATACACATCATTCACGACATTAACATCAACAAAATTTTACTTTATAGTGCTAAATCATAATCAGAAAGCCTAAATTTGCCGTCTTTTTCCTGTATTTGAATCTCTTATATTAAATACAACCTTTCTTTAGTAATTTAGTTAAGAAACACAAACATAAAAAAGGCAATTTAAAAAAGTTATAACAAATCCTTATAGTGTCATACGTGTAAACTATTTGTGATCTTCAACACCCTATTAATTACCTTACGAATCCGAAGCACCTTAGTATGTATTTGTGTCTCCTCGCCTCAGATACCTGTAAAGACATTATTAAACTCTATAACTAAACCACAAAAAAATTAAGAACCCTAAATCTGTGGAAAAGAGACATTAATTTTCAATGTTTGATTAATGTAAAATTAGGTTAGTACTTACCTTATAGTTTTAGAGCTGAAGCTGAGACATACGACAGTGCAAGGCTGGCCGGAAAACCCAATTGTTCGCCAGAAAAGTTGCGTGTGTAGGTGAGGTTTTTTCTTTGTTTTATTTTATCGATATAACGGATTGAGAGAATGGGAGGCTTGTGGGAGATTTGATGAATCTGCTATGCAAAAGAAAATTCTCAAAGTTTATGATTCACATAAACATAAAACTGATACACATCATTCACCTAATATGAGTGTTCGTTTTCTTTCATGGTCAGGTTGCAGAGGATATCTTTGATTAGATGGAACCAAATTGAAACCCTATATGATTTGATTGTGTGTGTGTGTGACAGAGTTCTGGAATGAAGATAAATATGGAAGCTTCAGTAGTATTATTATCACATAAACGGGGCAAGATTAGCGGGCATTGGTAGCCCAAAAAAAATGGCCGGGAATGGTTTTGGCGGGAAAAAATGGGTGCAAAACGACGTCGTTTTCATCCTCTTTTAATATACAGTATATATTAATGGTTTAACTAAAGTTATTTTAGGGACTAGTTTTGCAAATGGCCAAGGACTAGACTTGCAAAAGGTTTAGGGCTTGGGGTGAATAGTGGTTTAGGGACTGGATTTGAAAATGAATTTACGTAAGGGTTAATATTGGCATTTTTGGGATAAAGCTTAATCAAAACTGAAAGTATCCTCCCGGGCTCTGGCTTTCCACGCTCTTTCCATTCCCCGTGCTCAGTTTTGTCCGTTTTGCCTTTGTTTTTGTCCAATTTTCATATCCGGTATCTGCACATGTACAAACACAAAATCCCACATATATATGGCATTTTTAATATGTTTTTGGTCTTTAGGGTCCGTTTTGGATAAAGAAATGGTATGTGTTTTCACACATACCAAAATACCTCAGACTAGAAGATTGTCGTGTCCTCACGCAATGTCATCAACTCACGCTCTTAAAACCAAAAAATTCAAGCTCTTTCTACTAAACACTTTGAAAAGTAGCAAAGTGTTCCTCAAAAGAGATTAAGAAATTTTAGCTCTAAAAACGCCCCAGTTATCCATTTTATTAAGTATATTATGTTTTTATATTTTTCTCATGTAATGGGATGTTGACTTTCATTGTTTTAAAAATAACTTTTAGGATCACAGATTAGAAAGCACTTTTCATGAAAAAGCGTCCATACGGATAAATTCATCGTCCCTAATTTTTCACGAGTCTCCAAACCAAGCTTAAAAGCGAAATCATTGTTAACTACAAGATTAGATGCTAACGCTACCCATAGATGCTATTTGTGCTACTTCTTGCTCCCTTATTCCTAATTTCATCTAAGGAACTTATTGAAGCATAATAAACCTATAATTGATTATTAATAGCTTTTATCGAATAAGTTTGCATGTGGCTACTTATTTATACATATTAATTGATAGTTATGTGTGCATTGTTTTAGTTGTTTATTTTTTTGTTGTCATTACTTGTTTTGTTTATTTTTGTAAGACATGTTTATAGACAAAAGGGTAATTTTTTGAATAGAAAAATAAATTGAACTAAATAATGGTGAAATTTGATTTATTTTAAGCATTAAATTTTAGATTTTAGTTGATTGTATGCCAGTGTACTAAATAGTTAGAACTTAGAACGGCTCACCCATTATGACAAATTGTGTGAGGGGTATAAGGAGGGTACGCATTAAATTGTGACCCCTAATAGCTTCTAGCTAACCCGCTCCTTTGTGCATCATATTTGTAGCTACAAAGTATAACTATTATATGTACAAGGCGTCTTAAGGCAAAGTTGTAAGTTTCTCAATGCCTCGATTAAAATTTTGATTTAAGGTTTGTAAAATTGGTAAAGGTTTTTACTAAAACTTATGATACAGAGTTGTATGCATGCTTCTTCGTACATATTTTAATTATACACATCAAAATTAGTACCCTTTAAATTAAGTTTTATGGCATCTAGTTAAAATAACACTTGAAGTTGCAATTTACGCCATGTGAGAGCTTGGCTAGAATGTAATGGAAATGTAAATTACCATGATTACGTGAGACATACATTGATGAATTTGAAGTTTTTAAATTAGACGACTTAAATTGAGTTGTAAGTGAGACCTTGGACTCAAGGTATAAAATGGGATAAAACATGCTTACATTGCAATATTGTTTGGTGCAATATTGTAAATTAGAAAATGTTTGGTGCCCTTCATTACTCTAGGTTCATTGGCAAATATGATTGCAGCAGAATTGTCACAATACATATTAATAGACGATTCAATTGAAGGCATAACACCAAGCCCTGAAATGAATTTCGTAATCCAAACAGCCTCCATTGCAGCTTCTGAAGCAGCTATGTATTCAACTTCTGTTGAAGACATCGCAATTGTACTCTGCTTCTTGCTCTTCCAGTCTACTGCTCCTCCATTTATGACAAAGACATAACCCATCTGAGACTTCGCATCTTCTTTGTCACATTGCCAGGACGCATCACAGAAACCTGTAACATCAAGTCTTGTATCTGGATTCCCATCATACACTAGAAACATATCTTTCCTATTCCTAAGATACTTTAGAATATGTTTAACAACAGTCCAGTGAAGTTCACCAAGATTTTGTTGAAATTGACTGGTAATACTTTGAGCGTACGCCACATCTGGCCTTGTGCATCTAACCGCATACATGATAGATTCTATTGTTGAAGCATAAGGAACTTTACTCATGCGTGCCACCTCTGCAGGCATTTCACTACATAAGCCATGCTTTACTTCCATCGGCAAATATCCTTTCTTGAATTTTTGCATATTGAATATCTTCAATATTTTATCAATGTAACTACTTTGACTTAAACCAATTAACCGCCTTGATCTATCTCTTTAGATCTTAATTCCCAGAATGTATGCAACTTCTCTAAAATCTTTCATAGAAAAACACTTTCCAAGATATGCCTTAACACTTTGCAAACTTGGAATGTCTTTTTCCATAATTAATATGTCATCAACATATAGGATAAGGAAAATTACATCACTCCCACTAGCTTTGTGATATACACATGGCTCATCAAGATTCTGAGTAAATCCAAATCTTTTGATTTCCTCATCAAATCTCTTATTCCATTGCCTTGATGCTTGCTTCAATCCATAAATGTATCTTTAAAGTTTGCATACACGGTTTGGAAATTGTGGATCCACAAACCCTTTAGGCTGTGCCATATAGATGTCTTCATCTAGGCGACCATTTAAGAAGGCAGTTTTGACATCCATTTGTCAAATCTCATAGTCATAGTACGCTGCTATGGATATGAGAATCCTAATAGCTCTAATGTCTGCTACAGGAGAAAAGGTCTCCTCGTAGTCAACCCTATAGGTAATGTACATACTCAATGATTAATTTCATATATCTACTCTCAATAATTTTTAGAGCATTTGCAACCATAACTTGAGTTATGGTTTAACCTCCTACCACGTCTGCGCCACATCAGCTTTAACATTTCACCTTAACTCACTAAAAAAACACCCGCAATCATAACATTCTCAAGGTTAAACCTTAACTCACCAACAATTTATAAAAACAACCCCTCATTTAGGGGCAAAAAAAAAATAAAAAAATAACGCACATTAACTTGGTAACGTGTAACATTTAACACCCAAATAACACCGACCACGGTGTGGTTAACTTGGGTTAACACCGGATAACTTGCTGGGGGTTGCAAGTTACCATTGCAAGTGCTCTTATACATACTCAAAGTGCAATAATCAAGTGGATAATGTACAACGTTTATATATGAAAATTTCAAGTTTAAGAAGAGGTGATATGAAATTGTCCCTTATTTTACACAACTTTTACTTATTTGACATTTTGTTTATGTCTCATTTGCATGGAGATTCATTTTCAAACCACTAATACTTTGTTATTTCTTTACTACAGATTATTGCGTAATAAATAAATATAATCCTCTTTTTACAATTCTTTAACAAGTTCATTTCCTTATTGTATGCGATGATAATTTTTACTTACGCATTATGTACACTTGATGCATTGAAATGACATTTGTAATGCGGATGGTAATATCTCTAAAACTATTACAAATGTTGTCGTTTACAAAGAAATACTTAAAGGTCTATGATCAATGTTCAAAAGATATGTACAATATACATATCACATGTTTCTTTTAGGGGTAATTATGAGAATGCATCTTTTGCTCAAGGTGTCATCACTTTTTAGGAAAAAAGTTTGGGTATTTCCAAAATAGACCTTGAGACTTGCGACTTTTTTCTTCCAATCTAAGAGTGCCAAGTGTCCGACACTTTTCGAACCCAATCATTGAAATTACCTTTTCATCCCTATGATTTATAATCGACTTATATCCAGCGACTTTTTAATATTCGAGCGATTTTATTTTTTTATATTTTCGAAGAAAAAGTCAAACTTTGGAAAGTATTATTTTATTCCTTTTGCTCCTTCCCAATTTTGGCGACTTAAGCGAATTACTTTGAGCGCCTTTTTTAACTTTGTACTTTTGTACTTTTATATTTTTTTTACATAACTTTTAAATACTTTTTAAATTAAAATGACTATTGTACCCTTAACTATTTTTACATGTTGAGCATCTTCTTTTCTTTAACAAAACCAAAATTAGCCTACTACTACTACCAATTCACTTTTAAACTAAAACTATGAAACTAAAACTCTAAAACTGTTATTGGCAACTGCTACCGATTCACACTACAAGAGAAATTCCATTTAATGACTGAAACTTTGACTGAAGAATAAAAAAGTAAATAAAAAGTCGAACAAAAACAATAACTCCTCACATTATTTCTCATTTCAATTAAAAACCCATAAGTTTTATCTCTCTCTCAAGCTGCCATCAACTCCGGCTATCAACACCTTCACCTCCGGCCACCATCACCGCATTCGGTATCAACACCTTCACCTCCGGCTATCAACACCTTCATCTCTGGTTATCTCACCATCTCCGGTCAATTCACCGTCGCCGAAGGTATTATTTCTCTAATTTTAATAAACATATAATAATTAGTGTTTCATTTACACCGATTGTTGTGTAAATGAACTTCGATTATCACCAATTGTTGTGTGGACTTAGTATGCAATAGTGCGAGTCCCATATTGATTAGAATCAAAACAAGCTAGCAGTGGTAGCGACAAGAAATTAGCAGTGGTTAGCAGTGGTTACCTAAATATACTAGCAGTGGTTTAGTAACACTAGCAGTGGAATAAAATAAAGTAGCAGTGGTTACCTAAATATACTAGCAGTGGTTTAGTAACACTAGCAGTGGAATAAAATAAAGTAGCAGTGGTTACCTAAATATACTAGCAGTGGTTTAGTAACATATGTGTCTGTTCGTCCATCTTTATGCCACTAACCTTGATCTTTTACGAAATATATGTAAAGTAAGTCTTCTTTAGTAGTTTAATCGTTTCGAGTTATTTAAAAGTTTTGGCTTTCAGTTATACATTTGAAAATGATAGCTATTTTAGTGGTTGTAATCCACATGTTGCGCCCACACAAGTCATGTATCTAGAAAAATATTCTTTCACACCCAAAGTGCAAAAATGCTGACAAAAGTTTTTGTAGGATTGCTGATATGTTTTGTCGGTATTTGATTGATATAATAATATATAGATTCAAACTGAGATCACATATGTTTTGAATTTCATGTAATAGCAACAGTTTTTATTTTGCATATATTATGGAGTCTACGAGAAAAACGAGAATGTTATGTTTTATCTCAAGTTGTTTTCTTTGGATGTTCTGTATTCAGAGACTAGCATTCATGTTGATGGAAATAATATGGTTACTAGAGTGGTTCCCATTGTGATAGTGGTTCCCACGCTAGTAATGAGGATTTGGAAATGGGTTTGGATCCGGATTTTAAAAGGTTCTTGCTTGAACCAAGAAACCTTAAGTCTTTGCAGAGCTTGGTGATGTTTCATGTTGTTCCGGGTCTGGTCGGAAAGCTGGCCCGGGGAATCCGCGAATTCTCTCAATTAAAAGTAATGCCGCGAATTCTCTCAATTAAAAGTAATGCCTTCAATAACAAGTAACATTTACTTAGCGTACATAGAAGTGAGACAGACCTCTGATGGCCTGGGATAGTATAATTCCCTTAAACATGGAATGAAAGTGGACTTGGAAAAGCCAATGTCAGCACATTTCTCAATTATCAATGTGGCTCTTAGTAACTAATGGCACTTGAATAACTAGATATCAAACTTCCACTCTTATTTATATTTGTGAAATCTGTTGACAATGGCTCTTAGTAAATAGTGATCAATATAACTTACCTGACAATTAAGTGCAGACTTTGGCTACTGCCCATTTAACTGTATTTGATTGGGCCGTTTGATAATTGAATCCGTATTGCCACAGTATGGCTCCAGAATCTGTTGTGTTTGAATTCCATCTATGCACTACAGCAACTTCTTCAGTTTCTATGGTTAGCATATATAGAGGATGATATGATTTCAGTAAAATTCAATGTAATAAAAGTAAATTAACCTCTTGTACTTGCTCAATATTTTGCAGACATTCTTGGTTGTTAGGATTAATATATACCAACCAATATTCTCCATGACGACTGTGCAGTAATGACTATGATGGCATCCGGAAAATGTATGCAACTACATTTACATTCCCCTTTGTCTCGGTGTATCTTATAGTCTAATCTATGCAGGATCCTCGGGATTACTATGATTTTCAACGAGTTAATGCAGAGAAACAGGAAGCTAAAATAAAACAGATCATCAATCTCATGCAAGAACGATTTGCGGTAAATGCTCCTTTTAGTGTCTTTTATTTTCGTGGCTCGGAAACTTATAGTACTTAAGCGGTGTTTGGCTAAGCATATTTGAAGTGCTTAATGACTTATATTTTTCTGAAGAAATGACCACTTTAAAAATGGCGTTAATCTTCGATTGCACCCAAATTTCTTTGCGTATTTCATTTAATCTGTTCAAATTTGTAGATTGGTACTATACAACAACTTTAAGAATAAAAATAGCCTCTGCCTTGTTGCCATGTTTTAATTAACAGGTGTCAGAGTTAAAACTTATATACTCTGAGGTATTGTAGTTCTTGTTTGTAGTATTAGCAATGTCATTCAGTTACTAATTAGCAACTACTTTTTTGTTGCCCTGCTGTAATTTGGTTATGTGCATCTTTTTAGAAATGAATAATATTTATAATGAACTGAAGATTATTATTTATGATCTTCCTTTGTGTGTTATTGATATACACCTTCTATGAAACAGAATGTATTGGACAAAACAGATCCTTGAGTGGACAGGTTGCTAGCAAGAAGATCTACAAATAGCCGTGTATTTGAACTACAAGGTACGTAATCCTTCATTTAAAGATCTTTTGAAATCGTTGCTTATGAACGGGTCACTTTGGCTATCGTCTACCTCTGACGGTTCGACTAGAAGAAAAAGTTCAAAGAAAGAAACTTGAAATTGAACTATTATTATTTCTAACGTTGTTTTAAATTATGCCACTGGTATATTCCAGACTTCAATTTTCCTTTTATGTTTACTTCACTGCCATGGTAATTATTTTTAAATTTATTCTCTAGGTACTCAAAAGGGTCTATTCCACCTAATGCTGCTCCATGTATCCTTTTCTTATTCAATTGTCAATGTGTATTTTTTTTCGGGTACAACTTTTCATTGTTTTTGATTTACAGAATTTGAATTTCTTAAGATCAAATTCATAACAATTATGGAAGGAGAGGCTGATGAACGAACTTAAGGTATTTACTTTCACCCTCTTATTTTTCACCATTACTGAATGCTTAATTTTTTAAGAGGGCGTATTTCGGTTCGCGTATTGAAACTGGTCAGTATGGCAATAACCAATGCATATTGAGCATTTGATTATTTTAGGGGCCAAACATTTGGATTCTGAAAATCAGTTTCGGACCAGTTACACACAACTGATCAAAACATAAAGTAAATACCTAATTACCCATTTTTTTGTCTTAAAAGCTTGCTACTTGAGGTCGCACTATCGATAGGGCTTATACACGGTATAGATAGAGAGCAATATAGCGTAATGATGGTTATGGTGTCGAGATACGGGCTAAAGGAAGTCATTGTAGAGGGCAGTATAGACAGTGGTTAAGCCATGGTTATGGGATTTATCGGTTAAGGTTGGTCATAAATTTGTAGTTAATAAGTTATTACATTCAGTAATCCCAAGCATTCCATAACCATAGACTATGCATGCTATGTTTCAAAAATCATAGATTATCTTTGTTCATTAAGTAAGATGATTAGTTCATACTTTTTTTTTATTTTTTATTTATTTTTTATTATTTTTATTTTTTTTATTGCAGCTATATTAGATCGCCCACATACTTCTCCTGCTCTGGACATTCCAACTTCAGAAGATAAAAATGTTCGCTTGCACGTGTTTTTGGGACAATGGTGCCACATGCTTAGCTGATCAGGTTAGTCACAATTTTTCATTGATTATATGTCTTCCCTCTCACGAGATTTTATAGCCCCCGCATTGTTGTGGGTCGTCTGTAGGCTCACAGTTTTGTTGATCCATATACGTAAGAATGACCTTTTAGGTAACTATACGTTTTGCCGAAATTTTACTTATTGCCCAATTGCCCATGAAATGCTGAAACATGCAGTAAAATTTCACTCAAGTGCAAGCATGTAAGTAAAACTTTTTATATTCTTTTGTAATAAGCATGTAAGTAGTTTTAGGACGTGTTTATGTCTGCTTACTGAATGTGCTTGTTGCTTTTTGAATCAAGCTATTCTAAAGTTAAAGGCGTATTTTATATTTCGCGGTGATTTGCTTTTGATTCTTTGTGAAAAGTTGTCATAATAATTGCGTGTATATATGATTACCAATAAACTTAGAACTTATACGATATAATAATGATTGCCAGATTTCTAAAAGGATTGAAGGTGTTGAGGTATAGCAGAGATAAAATATGGGTTAGCGGACGGATGCTGCAGTTTGCATTCAAGGATGTTTCCCTCAAAGTTTTCTTTTACTTCAGTTTCTTGATTATTTTTTGGTATCGTCACTATGAGTAATGTAATTACTGTTAGTAGAAGCGAATTTTTTTGGGGTATTTGGTTTTGGAAACACATTATTATGCACAAATACATATATCATTTTGTACAACGACTATCAAATTTGTTATAAACAACCATTCTTACTCTCTCATGTGACAGAACCATTTGCTATTTATGCAATAGCTTGTATCTATCTCAAGAAAGCATTCATAATTTGTAATTACCACAAGAACCATTTACCATTTATGCAAATGACATCTTTCAATTGAAACGAAACAGAACCATTTTCGGCGTAAATCGAAACATAATACTTGCAAAAGTTTCAAACCAAAGAAAAACCACCCCTATTGGACATGACTAAGTATGAACCTGATGTAATCAATGGTAAGGTTGATGATTGGGGCTGATTTGGACAGGAAAATCATTTGGACGACTAGAATATTGAACTTGCAATCATCAATTAACATTGAGTAACTTGAAACTTTGAATGAAATGGTTTTAGAACAAATCATGAGCTTGTACAAATCAAATTTCACTTGAGATTTT